>JARYGA010037168.1:0-36387 GCA_030545235.1 Helianthus tuberosus
GCGGGGTGCAGGCCAGTTCTTGATTGAGTCAACCTTGGATGGATCAAAATGAATCCCATCCTTGTTTACTACGTGGCCTAGAAAGTGGACTTCGCGAAGCCAGAAGTCACATTTCGAAAACTTGGCATACAACTGCTCTGCTCGAAGAAGTTCCAGCATAAGTCGTAGATGCTGCTCGTGTTCCTCTTGACTCTTAGAATAGATCAGGATGTCGTCGATGAAGACAATAACGAACTTATCCAGGTAAGGCTTGCACACTCGGTTCATGAGTTCCATGAAGACCGCAGGTGCATTCGTTAATCCGAAAGGCATAATCAGAAACTCGTAATGGCCGTAACGAGTTCTGAATGCTGTTTTAGAGACATCCTCCTCTCGGACCCTCAGCTGATGGTATCCCGATCTCAAATCAATCTTAGAGTAATAGCTTGACCCTTGCAGCTGGTCGAACAAGTCGTCAATACGTGGAAGAGGATAACGATTCTTCACAGTCACCTTGTTGAGTTCGCGGTAGTCGATACACATTCTGAAAGTACCATCTTTCTTCTTCACAAACAAGACTGGAGCTCCCCAGGGCGAAGAGCTAGGACGTATAAAACCCTTTTCCAAGAGTTCTTGTAGTTGCGTAGACAATTCTTCGAGTTCTGATGGAGCTAGACGATATGGTGCTCGAGCTATTGGTGCTGCTCCAGGAGCTAGCTCAATTTGAAACTCAACTTGGCGATGAGGCGGAAGACCAGATAATTCCTCAGGAAATACCTCAGGAAAGTCACGTACAATAGGGATGTCTTCAATTCTCTTCTCTTCCGTTGATGTGTCAGTAACGAGTGCTAGAATGGCAGTGTGGCCCTTTCGCAAACACTTCTGGGCCTTAAGGAAAGAGATGATGCCTTCGACAGCACCACTCTTGTCGCCACGAATCACGAGAGGTTCTTCACCAGAACGAGGAATGCGGACGATTTTCTCCTTGCAAACAATCTCCGCTTGATGGTGAGATAGCCAATCCATCCCAATAACGACGTCAAAACTACCCAGTACGATGGGAATAAGATCGATAGAGAAGGTCTGACCAGCTAAGACAAGGTTACAACCCTTAACTATGTGCGTGGCCTCAAGGCTTTTACCGTTAGCTAGTTCTACCGTGTGTTTGGTGTTCAAAAGTGTTGGAGTGCGCTTAAGCATTTGGCTAACTTTTAAGGACACATAACTAGTATCGGCACCCGAATCGAATAAAACAGTAACAAAGAAGTCGTCCAGAAGAAACTTACCCATCACAACGTTGGGATCGTTCCTTGCATCACCTTGACCAATCACGAACACATGACCCCTTGCTCCATTACCATTATTGTTACCCCCGTTATTGCCTCCATTGTTGCCTCCATTGTTGTTCCCGTTTCCTTGATTGTTATTGTTCTGATTCTGGTTCAGTTGGGGGTAGTTCCTCTTAAAGTGGCCTTTAGCGCCACACTGAAAGCATCCTTTATTGCCCTGCTGTTGTTGCTGCTGGTGGTTCTGTGGAGCTTGTTGTTGTTGGCGATTCTGGTTTGCAGGACGCGGGCTCCTGCAATCCTTAGCTTCATGACCCAACTTGTGACATCTCTGGCAACGACCCTTGTTGCACTGCCCGCTGTGATGCTTGTTGCACCGGTTGCACTTGGGGTGGTTTCCTCGGTATCCACCCTGTCCTTGATTATCGGAAGATTGCTGACCAGGACTCTGGTAGTCATCAGTCTTTTGCTACTGTGACTGAACCGAAGCAGAACCCTTACTGGAGTTCCCATCCCATTTTAGCTTGTTGTCGGTAGGTGCATCGGAAGTAGTTGTGGCACTGATTCGTTTGGGCAGCCTGTTTTGCTCCACCGCCTGGTCAGTGAGTCGATGGGCCAACTTGATGATTTGCTGTATGGTACCCAGGTTGGCTGAAGTCACGTGACTTTGAATCTCTGGTACAAGGCCCTTGAGATACAGCTCAATACGTTTGATGGGAGGGTCCACCATAGTAGGGCATAAGATAGCCAGCTCATTTGACCTCTTAGTATACGCCTCAATCTCAGACCCCGTCATCTTCAGATTGAAAAATTCCACTTCTAGCTTGTGGATGTCATCCCGACTGCAGTACTCCTTTTTGATCAGTTCTTTGAAACCATTCCAGGGGGTGGCATTAGCAACTGCCAGTCCTAGTAGTTGAACCTGTGCCTTCCACCAGGTTAACGCAGCTCCTTCAAGTGTTCCGGTAGCATATTTCACCCTACGGTCTTCAGGGCATTCGCATATCTCAAAAACTGACTCAAGCTTCTCGAACCAGTGTAGAAGGCCTACCGCTCCTTCTGTGCCACTGAAAGTAGTAGGTCGGCAGTCCATGAATGTTTTAAACGTGCACACAGGAGGCTGAGCATGTTGACCTGTTGTGCGAGAATAAAAGACAAGATTAAGCATGAGGGTTGGTTTGCGAAGGTAGGATCTAAACGTCCTAAGGTGAGTTGGTATGGCAGGTTATACCTCCTGCAGGGTTAGCTGCGAGTGCCTCAGCGACTCGTTCGTTGATCAAAGCCGTCAACTGGGCTTGAGTGAGGTTGATACGTCCTCCGCGTCCGCTCATGATCTTCATAATGAAGCAACGTAAGTGAGAAAGGTGTCGCGAAAGTGCGTAAGGGTGGGACGATAGTAGAGAGTAAGCACACAAGGTTCAAATAGCAATTATCACGTTATCTAATGCACAGTGAGAACTATCTAACCGACAATAAATCATACCACTTATGGTGTCGAGTCTTGCACGTGGAGCGAAGCATCGTTGTGGATCATTGAACACTGTACAGGTTATAGTCTGGTTTTATCAAAAGCTTATCCCTTTTTAAAAACCAAGTTCACTATAACCAATGGCTCTGATACCAATCTGTCACACCCCCAAAATCCACATGCGGAGTATCACCGCTTGGAGGCGTGACGTGACCACGATCGAGCCACCAATCATATTGAACATCGTAATTAAGTAAATAAGACCAACCACAATACGATTGGTGACCAAAGCTAGTTAACCATGTTTAGTTTAAACAGCGGAAGCGTAAAAGTAAATCCAAAAGCATAAGTCCATAGTTTATAAGTTAAAGTTCAAAACGCAAGTTTAATAAGTTCATAAGGATTTAAATAATAAGCACGGAACATAACAGTCCGTGCACCACAATGACTCCTTCCTCGTGCAAGCTCCAAGCGTTTAGGGACCTGTAAGGCATGTAACAACGAGTCAACAACAAAGTTGAGTGAGTTCACGTTTGGTTGTTTAGTTTTAAGTTGTTTCTGAAAAACGTGGTTTGACTTTCGTTGGCTTAATTGCCGTGGGGGTTACCCCGTAGTTGAAAGTATGTTTAACCAGTTCCTTTTTCATTACCCAAACCATAACCATGATCAGTGGGGGCTTTCCCCGTGTGAACTACTAGACGGTATGATATCGACTACTATGCAAATAAGTTGTGCCCTATATCAGTGTCTATCATCACTGATAGTCTGCCATAGTCCATTAGTACATGCCCGTCCGACCGGCACGGTGTGAGGTTTGTTAAACCTAATAGCGCTATTAACTAATGACCCGCTCGCCATTGGCCTCAGCGATTAAGTCGATATAATGAAGATGGACTTATTGATAGAGTTTTGTCTAGCTAGTTTTAAGGTTGTTGTCCTACCCAAGGAGGACGAACGTACGTATTCTGCACAAGGAGAATTCGTAGGATTAATAATGGCATCCTAACCATGGAGGATGGCCGTACATATCTTCCCAAGGGGATATGTAGATTTAGTTTTAAATTCTTTAACCCATTCCCAAACCATCGGGAATCCCATGCCTTGTAGAAAGTGTGAACTCACCTTGTTTTGCTCGGTTAGATTCTAAAATATAGCTAACAGTCAAGGTCGGTCAATCACGTCCTAATATGATTACCAGTTAGTCATTTAGTGATTTTTAAATAGAGCACAAAGTTCCTACACGTATCTATCACATAACATGCATCATTTTAACGGTTTATGCCCATATAAGTTTCCCATCCATTCCCCACTCATAATCAAATATACGATGATGCACATAACACATATAACATGTTATATCATTCACAGATAACATACCCGACATTTAGACATGCAAATTACAACTTATGTCATTTCAGCATTAATATTCAAAACCGGCTGTTTTCGGACATTTTAATAAAATCGTTAACTTATTCCAAAAATTCCCAAATTTTTACAGAATGTCTTAAACGTTCCAAATTTCATTGTGTAAAAATATCGGGGTCCAGTTTATTACTAATATTTTATAAAAATTCATTTTCCGGACTGAACTCAGATTTATCTTTTTCTGACCACAGTCCACGGAACAATTTATTAAAAATTCATCGTAAGTCTGATTTACGAAATTCCAATGGGGTAATTACAAATACTTCAGTTTTCATCTACAGTACAATTTTAATGATCTAACTCTACACAGAACTCAAGTTATGACAGAAAACAAAACGCATATTTTCAGCCGAAAAATGCAGCTCTAGCTGCTGTTACAAAATGACGCTTTAAAAATAGCAAACGAAGTCCAAAAATTATGATTCTGGTGCCATTAGAACCATATTTCATAATACATAAACCTAAGCTTCAGAAATTATATTTTTTGTTAAGTTACGGTCCTGTTACAGCCAACTGAAGTTGGCTGTAAAGCTTGGACAGATTCTGTTTTTAGTTTTTAGCTTTCTAGTTTGTGTTCGATTGATTCCGTTAATCATGTTTAGTGATCACAACAACGTCAAGCATCAATATTACAAGTAGATCAACAAGTAAATTAGTAACATAATCAAGACAACTTCAGTTTATCATCACTTCATCATGTTTCATCAATATTTCATTACAAGTTAGTTTATATGCAAGACTTTGTTCATAGTTCTTTAGCGTTTATGGATTTTCATCATCAAATATCTATTAACCACTTAAATAACATAAAGAATGAACGGATCTAAGTTCTTACCACTAGCTCAAGGCTAGGGAAGTTCGAGTGAAGAAATGTGGTGGTTAATAGCGAATGGAGAAGGTCCTTCCACTTCCGAGAGCACCGAGCTTCGTTGTGCACCTTGTATCACCTATGTATGGCCTTGGAAATCTTGCAAGTGACCAAGTGATGGTGGTGGTGGTGCCACTAGGGGCGGCCGAGATCAAGAAGAGAAGAAAGAGTGAAGTGTGTTGAGTTGTGAGAAATGTGAAGGAATTGATGGACTTGTGGGTTTATATTATAACCATCCAACATAGTATTGCCTAATGTATAATGTGTTTCTAAAGGACATGACACAATCTATTAGAATAATGAAAGAAATCACAAGGTGGGGTCCTTGTTCCTAACCGGTTTTGAGGGGGGGGGTATTGGTTGAGTTTCAATGATATAGTTAGGACTTAGTTAAGTTCTAAGTGTTTAGTTAGGATATAATAGTGTGTTAATTAATATAAGGTGTGTTAGGGTGTTCGGGGACCCTAACTAGCTCAGAAAAGTATAAACAATGTCTTTGACAATATTTTTATGTTCCGGGTAAAGTCCGGTTGTTCGGTTTGACACTGTTCCGTTAAAGTGCTTAATTAATCCGTAAAGTGTCCTACATGTATATTTTTGCAACGTTTTTAATTTTTAACACTCAGGAAGGCATACCGGACTATTTAGTAACTTTTCTGTATACTACTAGTATGTTAACAAATACATGGAAGCATAACACAGTAATCAGAGAGCAGTTAAGTAATTCCACACAGTCGTCAAGCACTTTAATTATCATTAATAAATTGTACGGAATACATGGAATTTTGAGGGTTGTCACATTTCAACCACTTTAAATGGAAGTAAACTAGCAACATCAAGATTCTTACCACTAGCACAATGCTAGGGATGATCAAGTGAAGAAATGAGATGGATAAAAGAAAATGAGAGAGGTCCTTGATTTTCCACAAGCTCCTAGCTTCTTTATGTAACCTCTAACACCTTTGTATATACTTGGATTATATGAGAATGATTGAATGAAGGTGGATGTGTGTGTGCTTGAGTTCGGCCGAGAGCTCCAAGGGGGAAGAAGGAAAGCTTGTGTGTGTTAATGTGTGTGAGAAATGAGCATATGGTCTTGCATGTTCTTTTATAAACCAAATTCAAGTATTAACTTGTGTGTAATATGTCATTAAAGAGGGAACCATATCCATTACTAAATTGAAATAAAATCTTGAGGTATGGGGGTGAGCATGGCCAATTACTAGGTGGGGGGGGGGGTATGTAGAGTAGGTTTAATCATATAGTTAGTTTTAGGGTAAAAATTCAAGTATATAGTTAGTTACTTAGTTACTTGACATTTTATAGGGTGTTATGATGTTCGGGGACCATAACTAGCTTGGTAATGTTAAAACAGTGCTTCTAGTGTAAATTTGATGTTCCGGGTAGTGTCCGGTTGGTTACCGGTTTGTTAAGGTGCTAAACTTGCAGTTTAGTATGCTTTATGTACCCTTTTGTGACACTTTTGATTCCCGACACTTAGGAAAGCATTCAGGACAATTTAACCATGTTTCTGCATAATATTAGTGTGTTGAAATGCTGAATTTTGCTGAATTCAACACTCTATGTGAGTTTTAGGCACTTTCCGGCACTTAAACTATCACTTAGAAGGGCAGTTTTGTGATCCTCACTTTCCTACACACTATACTAGTGTAGTACTTAGTTTCCGGCTCATTCCGTGTCTTAATACACTGTCTGTCTATGTGCTGAGTTCTGTCAGCATTTTCCTGATTCATCAGATAACTGTGCTAACTGTGTCTAGTGCATCATTTGAGTCAATAAGCTATCATACAATAATGATATGACATCAAGCAATATGTGATGCACATGTTTGTATATGGCAGTAATCAGAAAACAGTAAATTGCAATTCAACACAGTCATTAAGCACTAATTGTGGTTTAATAGTTGTATGGATACCTGAATTTTTGACAGTTGTCACATAACATAGAGGCGATTTCCATGAAGTAGTTCAAGAACCAAACGGAGGTGTTGCGCATGTTTGGTTTTTTACTTAGAATAGATCTGGATATCGTCGATAAACACGATGACGAAGCGGTCGAGAAAGGGTTTACACACGCGATTCATTAGATCCATAAAGACTGCGGGGGCGTTAGTTAGACCAAAGGGCATAACAACAAACTCGTAGTGGCCATAGCGGGTTCGAAAAGCGGTTTTGGGTATATCTTCCTCTTGAATTCGTAACTGGTGATAGCCAAAGCGTAGATCGATCTTGGAAAACCATGTAGCACCTTGCAATTGATCAAACAAATCATCGATACGAGGTAAGGGATAGCGATTCTTGATAGTCAGCTTATTGAGTTCCCTATAATCGATGCACATGCGAAACAATCCGTCCTTCTTTTTGACAAAAAGGACAGGTGCGCCCCAAGGAGATGTGCTAGGGCGGACAAATCCTTTTTCAAGAAATTCCTGGAGTTGACTGGAAAGTTCGCGCATTTCGGATGGAGCGAGATGATAAGGCGCTTTAGCGACATGATTAGCTCCAGGAATGAGGTCAATTCGAAAATCGATATCACGAGATGGCGGTAAACCAGGTAAATCATCAGGAAAGACAGCAGGAAAATCACGAACCATAGGCACCTTTTCCATTCACTACAACAAAAATGGCTTTTTAGGACCTTTTCTCTGGGACGCTTGTAAAAGAGGGTCCTAAAAAACTATTAAATAGGACTAATGAACTTTTGGGGTCCTTTTATAATATACTCTACTAAACCGGTGTCCTAAAAAACTATTTAATACAATGGATGATTTTTTGGGGTCCTATTATCATATAATTTAATAGGACACTTAAAATGTAGATCCTAATAAAGTACTTTATAAGACATTTAATTGTTAGTGTCCCATTATGTGGTACTGTATTAGGACACTTGATCATCTGAGGTCCTATTATAACATAACTTAATCAGACACGTTGTAGTTAAGTCATAAATGTTCAGTGTTATAGGACCCTTTCTAGTCGAAGTCATATTAGAACTTAACTTAATAGGACACTTGACACTTGGGTCTTATAACTTTAAACTTTGGGTAAATTACTTTTTGAGTCCTTATGTTTTTGTGGTTTTAACCACTTGAGTCAAAAATCAAAATGTTTAACGCCCTGAGTCCCTATAGCCACTTTTCTTAACCATTTGAGTCCAAATTTCTAACACTGTTAGAATTTTTGTGGTTTTATTAGATAAGTTACATTGTAAAAACTTAAACGCAACTCTTATTTTAAAAGGTTGCGTAATTCAATGGAAATGACAAAAACTTGTTGTAAGATTTGATTTGTAGACAATAAAAAAACTTTCATGATATTTTAGTGATATTTTATATTTAAATTATTAACTCTTATTTTAAAAGGTTGCGTAATTCAATGGAAATGACAAAAAATTATTTTAAGTTTGATTTGTAAATAATAAAAAAAAACTTTCATGATTTTTTAGTGATATTTTATATTTATATAATATATTTATTATAAATTAATTGGTAAGATTAATGTAGAAATACCTAAAATTTATATAAATTTGCACAAATGATGACCTAGAATGACCTTTTATACAAAACCAATCACCATGTTGCTAACTTTCTTTGGTTCAATTACAAACAGCGTTTGTGATTGTTTTTCTATAACAACCACTACTAGAAAATGAGGTTAATACTTAATACAACTTCTTAGACGCGACGACGTCTGATTACAAATTCCTTTTGCGCTTAATTTGCAATGAAAAAAATGATGATAGATTACAATGCGATAGATATCATTTTTATGTAGATTGACAAAATAAATAATTTTACAACAAATTTGATATATTTGTTTAAGGTTCTTTACACCAAATCAATCCTCACGAAAAGCATATTCACAAAATCTTAGCAATATGCGTACTACATGTCCTAACAAGATAATTTACTGTGAAAAAAGGAATTAATTAGAAGTCTTAACTCCCATTTTTACACCATTTTCAGAGCTAACCGATATGAATTCAGCTAGTTAGCTATCAGCGTACCACTTGAACTTCCTAAATATGAGTAAAAACCAATCTTTGATCATGGAGTTCGATGTAAATGGTTTCTTTGTGACATTTCTTTAAAAAGTTTGTGTGCATCTTCCAAGTTAGCATGAATTTGCCAATCTGGTTCATTTTGTAAAAAAGACCCATAAGCTCATTGCTTTCCATCACTACAGAATTAATATAACTTTGCTTTACGGTTCGAATTATAAAATCAAATTAGAGCACACGGGGTGGTTTGTGATACCACCCCATCACACGTTAAACTAAAACGTAACACCGCCGCCGCCCAAAACATAACGCGTTAAACTCATCACGCGTTGAATTTGAAATTGGAACGTTGGTTTTTGACCGTTTGTTATTTTTTTTTTTTTTGACCGTTTGAAACATTTTTTTTTATAAATCCTCATTTACTCAATTCAAAAAAACAACAAATTATCTCACACTCAATACAAAAAATCAACAAACTCTCCAAATAATTTTACAAGAAACATGGAAGATTCAAGCAAGAGAGGTGGGGGTTCGAAAAAAAGAGGTTCGGGTACGAAGAAAAATCCCGTAAGACCCAAGGTTCGAGCGAATCTTGGCGAGCCGATGCGCTTTAGGTTGCAAGACGAACCCGAGCAAGTCCCACCCTTTCAAACCCAACAATACCCACCCTTTCAAACCCAACAATATCCACCCTTTCAATCGCAAACGTATCAAAACCAACTGTTCTTCCCACCGTTTCAACCTCACCAATTTCAACCCCAAACGTATCAAACCCAACCCCACACACTCGACCCACTACTAGAAGACAACACCCTCATCCATCATTTTGCAAACGCGTATCGTGAACCACAACAAAGTCTTGACGACGATGAAGATGATGATTACGTTCAAGAACAACAACAAGAAGAAGAGGAAGAGGAAGAAGAAGAAAATGATGCCGTTCAAGAAATCGTCCAAACCGGCCGACAACAATGGACGAGCGAGGAGGAGGTGTCCTTGGTGCAGGCGTATTTGCACATCCCGGAGAGCAGGAAACATGCCAACGAGCAAAGAAAGGATGCGTTTTGGAGACGGGTCATTAATCATTTTTGGCAACTTCCCGGTGCAAGGATACGAAACATGGACCAAATGACGTCGAAGTGGACGGATTTGAACGGGAAAATTAGTAAGTTCAACGCTTGTTTCATTCAAAAGGTATGTTTTTTATTAAAGTTTAAATCTTTTTTCATTGAAAACTATTTTTTATTAAAAAAAACAGAAACATTTTTTATTTTAAAAAAAAAACAAAACAGTTAAAAAAAAACCGTTTTTTTTTTAAATACAGAAAACTGTTTAAAAAAAACAGAACAGTTTTAAAAAAAAAACAGAAAAAACAGTTTAAAAAATACAGAACAGTTTTAAAAAAAAAACAGAAATAGTTTAAAAAAAACAGAACATTTAAAAAAAAAAAAACAGAAAACAGTTTAAAAAATACAGAAAACTGTTTTTTTATACAAAACAGAAAACTGTTTATTTTTTTAAAAACAGATTTTTTTTTAAAAAACATAACCTTTTATATTTTTTGTAGAACCGAAACCCACAAAGTGGAGCGAGCGAGGCGACAATCATGCGACAAGCCACCGAAATGTATTGCGATGTCTACAAAAAGAGGAGTTTTCCACACGTGGCGGCATGGGAAGTTGCGAGAATTCACCCGAAGTGGGTCCCCGTTGAGTTGGTTGACATGCGTGGTCCTATGGCTCCAAAAAACGAGGAGGTTCGAAAAGATGAAAGACATCCGATTCGGGGAACTACACGACTTCCGCGTCGGATAACTTGCCCCAAATGAACTTAAACGACGACCCCCTTGACGAACCCGATCAACCTGTTGACGACCCCGTTGAAGAAGATACACCTACAAGGCCACGACGCAGGAGAGGTGGTGAATCGTCAAGCAAAGGGAAGGAAGCGGTGGCGGAGTCGATCTTCAGAATCGAAGAGGAGAAAATGACCCAATTCAAGAAGGCCGAACAAAGAAAAGAAACAATTATGTCCCTAAAAGTTGAACACGAGCAGACATACAAGGAACACTTGAAGACGATTGAAAGACAAAATGATTTAAAAATCTTGTGTGAAAAGCACAACCATCTCGACGAACCGTTTAAGTCAATTGTCATTCAACATTGCGCAAAGTGGGGTTGGGAGATGCCACCCGTTTAGTTTTTTTTTTCCAATGTTTAGTTGTTTTTTTATTTTGCTATGTTATTTATTTTTTAAGTTTAATGAAATTTATATTTTAGTGTTGTATTGTTAATTTCTAATTTTAAAATGAAAATTAAAAAAAATTTGGGAGTGATAGAATTCCATCACTAGTGATACCACCCCCACTTCAATTCTATCACTAGTGATAGAATATTGGGAGATGACATGGCATGATTTGATTGGATTTTGAGAGTGATAGAAATCTATCACTAGTGACCACCCCTCCTCCCCTACACAGTAAACCATAACACTTCTATATATTGGATCGACAATGAAATAATATTCTTGAGCAATTGTAAATAGCCATTAAACATGAATTGGATAAACTATCAGACATGATTTACAGCTAACCTACAAATTAATAAAAAATAATCTTGAGTGAGTTGGAATGAAAGCCTTATAATCAATCCTTACATTAATAGCCTTTGTACACACTTCCATCCACGGGAGACGTATTTAGGTATGAATGTGATGAGTGAGGAATCGGAGTTTTTTTTTTCCATGCTTGAGGGGGCGAACCTGATGATTGGGCGGATGCGAAATGGGAGGCCTCTGTACGTAATTGAAAGGAAGCAGGAGAAAGGAAGGAGCTTGAAGTTCGCTGTTTTGGGGAGGGGGCGTGTAAACGAGCCGAGCCGAACCCGAGCTTGACCAGGCTCGAGCTCGGCTCGTTAGTTTTTTATGAAGCTCGAGCTCGAGCTCGGCTCGGTTCGAGCCTACTTCTTTGAGCTCGAGCTCGGCTCGCTAGTAAAACACAAAGCTCGAGCTCGGCTCGAATCGGCTCGAACTATTTTGAGAACAACCTTAAATGAGCTAAAAGCTCGACTCGAGCTCACTTCAACATCGCTTAAACAAGGCAAAGCTCAGCTCGAGCCCGGCGTATCAATGTTATCATCATTATTAATATATTATATATAAAAAAATTAAAATTTTGTATGGGCTCGTTTAGGCTCGCGAGCCTAAACAAGCTTTGTATTTCAGGCTCGAGCTCGGGCTCGATAACAAAACGAGCTCTATTTCAGGCTCGAGCTCGGGCTTGGGCTCGTTAAGGCTCGGCTTGTTCGAGCTTTTAACCGAGCCGATCACGAGTAGCTCTCGAGCCTCTGGGCTTGTTTACACCCCTAGGGGGCGGGAATAAGAATTTTTTTGGGAGGGAAGTAAAGGAGGGAGAATTTTCAACTTTCACTTGACTTAAATACACCAATGTTATATTAAAATATTTTCTAGATATTATACAAGTAGACCTATTTAACTAAGACTATGGGGTATGGGGCGGGGTTGGGGCATGGGTTGGGTACAAACGCCCAAGTCACCACCCCGGGTGGGCTTGGGTTTCGGCGTGGCCCTTGGGCGGGGGTTTCAGCCCGAGCGTTGGGCGGGCCTTGCGGTCTTCCGTGGCCGGCTCTCATTGGCTGGGTTGGCTAGCCTATATGTGGCTCGACTTTTTTTTTTTAGTTTTGTGTGTATTTTTATAATAATTGAAAAAAAAAATTATAACACGTGGCCAACCCATGCGGGCTAGCCACACCCCGCCATACCGACGCAACATGCAACTGACCAGCGGTGCCCCTTGAAGTCCACGTGTCAACCCATGCTCCAAACCCCCGCCCCACCATACCCCATGGTCTAAATGGATTAACAGGTCGACCGGTTTAACTAAACGAGCTAGTAAGTAGATCTATTTAGTTAAACAAGTTTGTCTACCTAGTTAAACTGGTCGACCTGGTAACCAGTTTAGGAAACACGTTACCTACTAATCCGTTTGGTTAAACGAGTCGACCCACTAACTTGTTTAGTTAACCAGGTCTACCTACCCATTAACCCGTTTAATTAAACCGGTCGACCCGCTAACCTATTTAGTTAAACAAAAATTTACTTACTAATCCGGTTATAGCTCGTTTAGTTAGAAAGTCCGACCTGCTAACTCGTTTAGATAAAAGGTTTGCCTACTAACTCGTTGAGTTAAATCGATCGACCTGTTAATCCATTTAGTTAAATAGGTCTACTTACTAGCCCATTTAGTTATACCTGTCGACCCGCTAACCTGTTTAGTTAAGCCCATCGACCCCCTAACTCGTTTGCTTAACAGGTCAACCTACTAACTTGTTTAACACATGTTATTACAACTCACCAACTCAGCTATAACATATTTACCACTTGATTATCACCCGCCAACCTGCTTGATATGTCTATATAAATGGCTAAATGAGTGGTGTTCGAGTTACACAATTTTAAGTATGCGGATAAGGGTTGATGTTGTTTACATGAATAAAAAATGAGTTGTGTACATGGTTAGAATTCAACCTATCAACCCATCAACCTGTCAATCAACTAACCAGACATGATAGACAACCCTAAATGAGCGTAAAAACATCAATGAACCATCCTAACCTAAGGGTGGAAGGGGCACCATGCAGTGACCCCTTCGGTGAGCCTCTTTCCCGATCGGCAAGGTGCCGCTAGCACTAAATCGGTGAACATTGAAGGGTTGTTACGGTGAGTAGTCACCGATGAGAGAGGGGGTTAATGTGGGCCCCACTCTATTTCAACCAATCACACATTTATTGATTTTTCTATTTTTTTAAATAAAATATTGTTTGGGTAAAGCACCCCTTGTTATTGAGTGCAAAATGAGAAGTGAAGAAGAGTGTTGATATGGCATGAGATTATTCGCTATGAAAAAAGTTTACCACTCCCCATTTGGGGAGCACTCATTCCACCCTTAAAGACGATAATTTTGCTTTTAAATAAGTATATGTTACCCAAGCTCTATCCTGAGTCCACCCGGGTTTTCGTCCCACCGTTTGTTACGCCAGAGAGTTCTGCTCTTGTAGCGGGACAGTGACTGTAAAGTGGCAGCCGGCGGTATGGTTTCCTGAGGGAACGCCCAAGTCAAATTCTGAAGCCAACGTGGGCCCGATTAAGACAATATAATCTGACCGGAGTGGGACAACATGGCTCTCCAATTTGAGAAGTGCGGTAGCTTAATATAAGAAAGTCGTCGTTCCAAAAAAAATTAATTGATTTTCAAATATAATATTATATATTAATTATTTTGATTTTGATTTCCCTCATAATATAATAAAATTTGAATTAATGCAACGAGGGGTAACAAGCAGGGTAAGATATATAGATTAAATATCGAGTAAATTACAAGTTTTGTACTTTATGTTTAAATAAAATTAAAGGCGCTGTTATTTTTTTCAAAGTTGTAAACATAAAGGACAAAACTTGTAATTTACTCTTAAATATTATTAATGTATTTGAAATTTCAATAAGAACTGTCGGTTCATACCTCTTCAACCCTAATTAGCCTCTTTGATCAATTGCTTCACCCATGAACGGCGTACAAAGGGCATTGACCATCGAACAACTGCTGGCCGTTTGGTCCTACCGGACTTTTTCAATACGTAATGTTCTGTTTGATTCGCGTGACCAGGTATCAATTGAACCTCCTCCTTCAATTCGTTCAGTTTGATTCGGTAACATTTTCCACTTCCACAATGATGTGGAATTTAGGAGAATAAAAGCCACAACGAGATAACAGGGAGCGAGTTCTATAACTTTGAATTGTTTAACTAGTTTATGAATTATGATACTCCCACAATAAAAAGTACAACTCATTTTATTGAAATCTCTCGCCATTGTTAATGTTTGTTAACTGATGTTTATGAATTGGATATGTTACCAGTTAACTGATGGAATATCTTTATTATTATAGCACAACAATTTTATAAATTTAGTGTATCTACATAACTGTCCATCTTGCTGGGAAGTTAATCCATAACTTTTAAGACGCCCCTTGATTGACTTGGGTTAATTTGAGCCAAATCTTTTGATGAATTCAAGTTGTAAATCTGAACTTGTGGAATTGAGTCAGAGTGATAGAAGCTTTTGATGATATATTTGTATGAGGTTTTGTTTATATTCCAATAATTGTTACATTTGGTGTCAAATTGAAAAGTGAGCTAGGCGCGTGCCTAGGCGCTCAGGCGCAGCGAAGCGCGCCTAAAGCGCCTGGTGGAGGGCTAGGCGCAGATCTGTGTCTTTTTTCAAAAAACGCACTCATGCGCTCGCCTAGAGCTAGGCGCAGGCGCAGCAATCCACCGAAAAAAAATAACAGCCTGAAATGGAACAATATAGAGGGTAGATGGAGAGGAACCTTGTTTAGCAACTTCTTGAAGGGGAGAGAAGAACCTGATTTACACTCTAGATCATGGTCGACACCAGCGACGTGGTAGACTGGTGTCGGCTGCCCTTTTTTGACAGAAAACCTAATTTAATAAGACAGACGGACTGCATTTTTTTTATTGTAGACTGGGTTGGGCAGTCTTTAGTTTAAATAACTAAACTATTTCATAAAATAGACGGATGACCCAATTAAATATCTTTAAATTGTTTTAGTTTGTTACAAATACTCATATATTTAGAAGTATTAATTATTATTGATATTATTATATATATTTTCAAAAGATATTATGATTTTTTTCTATTAAATTTGTTTAAACAGTATTATATGTATTTTTTTATTTTTTTTTATTATGGCACCTTACTTAAAAAAGCTCTCGCTTTTTTTGCGCCTTACGCCTAGGCTCTGGGCAGGCCCTTGCGCCTTGCGACTTTGACAGCATAGGTACCAGGGGCTCTTTTCGCTGGCTGTTTCTACCTTCAAAGGATTATTGGATGCCTAATATACTTACATTATTACATACATATATACATGCATATATGTATGTATGTATGCATGCATGTATGTATGTATAGCTTCTTTACTTGTTATATAATACTTTGAACTTTGATGATTTGTTGCGACATAATGCCAAAAATAAATGAGGTAGGGTTCATTTATTGTTGTGGCATATTTTTTTTCCTAATAATTGTTTGTCATAATCAAGCAATTTGATTGTTACATTTGGATGGGCCAACTCATATCAGAGATGGAAGGGTCGAGGGGTGGTTCCAGTGTTCAACCTCTTGCATCACAACATTTCCCCAATGTAACTAATGGACATCAACGTTTACGGGTATTTTTCTATATAAATCTTTAGTGTTCCACCTATTACAAACTAATTTTCCTTAGTTTTTCTATAAAAATATTAGCCTGCTAGTGTAAAACTTTATTAATTTTTTTGTAAAATGATATTTTGCACTATTATGACTAGAGTTTAATAAATATTTTTTGAAAACTAAAATCTAGGTCGGAGATGAAGTTTTCCTCAAAAGCATTCTAAACTCTACCAAGATTGTAGCAAGAGAAAGGGTCCAAAGCTTGGACCCAAATGATCTAGTTGGTGGTACAGAGATTGGACTAGAATGGTGTGAGGTAAACATTCAAGTACCAATAAAAAAATGAAAACTTGGTAATACCATATGGTTTATTTTCTACAATTCAAGATTGTATTGGTGCATCCATCGCATGGCCCTATCCATTCATCTCGGTATGTATTTGTTAAACTTGTGATACAAATAATTTTAATATCATAGAACTTAATGCTTATACATGGATGGTTTATTTGTAGGTAGTCCATGAGGATTGAGTGTAAGATTAAGTATATTTATTTTATATTTAATCTAGTAGCCATTATAATCATTTACATTATATGGATCAAAATATATAACAATCCTATTAAATAATTAGTTGTTAATTGTTGATGGGCCTAATTACCCTTATTAACTAATTAGGGTTTCCTCTTGGATGCATATATAAGGAGACTAATGTAGAGGTTTCAAGGTTAGACAACCTAATTACTCTCATAACATCAATCGACCTCCTCTCCATAACCGATTCCCTTGTCGGTGTGACAACTGGCACGAAACCGGTAATTTCCGTACACTTTAACTATTAGTTAATGACTGCAATTATGTGCTTAATTGTCAGCAATGTCTGAACACATACTAAACAAGTGAATTCATGCACGTTGTATACTACAAAATATTGCTTTATGCATAAACGAAAGCGTTGCGTCAGAAATACTAGTAAACTCACCGGTAAGACACACTGTGTCAACAGAACTGCAGAAAGCAGTCAGACAATAAAATTGGAGCCTAGGTGTAGGTCCGACAACAAGAATACATTAAAACCCAAGAGTACATACAAGGGTTTAATATATATACTCTCCGGAAGCAAAAATAAGCACTAAAAAGCACCCGTAACGCACATTAAGTGCATAATTTTATATAATTCAGCTCTAATCAGCATTTAAACATATGAATATTATGCAGAAATTACGTTTTACTGTCCAGAATACTTCCCCAAGTGTTGGGAATTGAAAAGGATACAAAAAGGTACTTAAAAGACACTAAAAAGTGTAATTTAGCACTTTAACGAACCAGTGTCTAACCGAACAACCGGATGATACCCGGAACACCAAAATAATGCTAGAAGCATTGTTTTTATTTTTCTAAGCTAGTTAGGGTCCCCGAACACCCTAACACACTATATATATTACTTAACACCCTATTACACTAACTTGACACTTTAATCTTAACTAAGTTAGTAACTAGTTCCATTGCAACACAACTAAACCAACCTCCCCCCCCCCCCCCCCCAACCGGTTATGAAGCATGGGACACCCCTATGATTTTCTTCTAATTGTTTATTAGATATGGTCTAGTACTTCACAAACATAAAACACATTGGGTAAAAGTATGTTGGAAGTTTATGCTATATATCCACAAGTCCATAATCCATATCATCTTCATCATTCAACACAAAGCATCACTCACCCCATCCCCATTGAAGCTTCGGCCAAACACCCCCTATATCACATTCACCATTTTCGATTCTTGTCCAAGCATTCCAAGTGTACAACAAGGTGCTACAAGGTGAATCACGAAGCGTGGAGCTCACGGATTGTCAAGGACCTTCTCTACTTGCTATTAACCACCTCATTTATACTCTTGATCTTCCCTAGCTTAAAAGCTAGTAGTAAGTCTCTTGAATCTTCATTTGCTTCATATTTAGAGTGGTTAATAGATTGTAATAAGATGATAACTCAAGAACCCTAAAAGATCATGAACAAAGTCTTGAACTTGATGATGAAATAAGATGAACCCATGATAAAATGAAGTTGTTTTGTTATGTAGTTGATTACTTGATGTTTGTTAGTAGAAGTAGGATGGATCATCATCTAGACATACTAGTTCATGATTGAGAACATGAACTAGTAAGATGTAAATGTTAGAGTCTTAAAGGATGATGAAACCATCCATACATAAACTTGAACTTGAATAAACATGAGTTTTCTTGCAAAATGAAGTTGTAAACTTGTAGATCTAAAGATCTACAAGTGGTTCTTCGGAAGAACCAAGTGAAAAATGCGAGTCATGTTAAAACCCGGATATTTTATGAACTAGAAACATTTTTAGTAAATAAACAAGTATGTAAACACTTGTGTAACCAGAAATTTAACAAAGAAGTATTGTTGAAAATCTTGACTAGAAGTTGTAAAACTCCAAGTTCTTTAAAAATAAAGTTTTTGAGAAACTAATTTTATTTTTAAAGGTAACAAGACTTACTAAATGTGCTAGTAAGTTACTACATATTTTTACAAACTCTCAAGTTCATAAGTTTGTGGTATATGCTTGTTTTGACAAGTTTGGTAAATAAAGATTGTGTTGTTGATATTGTTGATGATTTAAAAGAAAATAAACACATGTTTTGAAAACATGGGAAACCTCCATTTTTAGGGGAAACTCTGCCAAAATTTTTATAAATTTTGACACTTAGAAAAATATAAGTTTTTGAGAAACTTATTCCCTAAAAATGTATTTAAAAATGTTACCAAGGTTTCCCTAATTTTTGGTGATAAGAAATGATGATTTCTTCAAGATTAAAGTTTATGTTAAGTATGTATATTTTTGAGAGAAAAATATATATTATTTGATCACCAACTTTTGTGCTAAGTGTATATAGTATGTGTTATACGTGCTAGTGTATTAAGACTTAAAAATACACTAAATACTCATGAGAAGTATAAACACAAAAATACACATACAACATACAAGATACATAATTCGGGTGCAAAGTGCAAAACACAAGAAACTTATATTTATTTGTGAGAAAATAATATAAGTAAGATACTTAGTTAAAAATATAAAATATTTTTAACACAACAAAACATATACAAAAGATAGTGACTGTACTTGTGCGATACAAGTCTAGTGACTAACGTTAAGAAAACACGTATAGGTCACGACGTTAATTAAGCAAATCCGGTGAAGTTTACGACGCAAGGAACGCAAAGTTGTGAGTTCATGCTCCCCTTTTCTTTTAACTGTTTTCAGTTTTATAACTTCGGGGGTGAAATACATGTTACAAATATTACTATATTTACAAATGGTATGATAACAAGAAGCACACTTGGTGAGAACGAGTACCAAGTGTGACGAGATATAAGAATACAAGAAGCGAACTTGGTGAAGACGAGTACCAAGTATGATGCGTTATGAGAAATGATACGAGAAATCGTGTCACGAATAGGGTACATAAGCACCATTAATCAACAATATACCTAGACCGCAGAACAAAAGGTTAGATCTAACGGGTGCCGGGCAGCCACACTCTCGGTGAGGGCGAGAATCGAGTAGTGCTTTTGTGTCTCAGAATATGCCAACTAGAAAAATGCCTAAGGTTTGGTGACTTCCTATGGCGTGTCACATGTTAATGGCTTTGCAACCCATTAACAATCCTGATACTTACAGGAATACTTTATTTACATAAAATTCATACCATACTAAAACTTGATTAATACTTGAAGTACGTGGGGTACTCAAGAAAAACTTGAATTATACTTGAGTACGTGGGGTACTCAAGAAAACGGGAATTATACTTGAGTACGTGGGGTACTCAAGAAAAATTTGAATTATACATGAGTACGTGGTGTACACATGGATACTTGATTTATATATGAAAACTTGATTTATACATGACACAGACTATGTTTTCATACAAAGTATACAAACGTGAAATACAAAAACTGCATGAATTCACACCAACATTATGTTGACGTTTTTCCAAAACTCACATGTATTTCAGGTAACTAGGATGGATGTGCGCGCGGTCTTGCTATGCTCTTGGATGTCGCTTATGTTTATCTTTAAATAAAGTTGTAAACTTTTTAAGACAATGTTTTATGCTACTTAGCGATGTAAACGCTAAACTTATGTTTTCAAATTATGGTATTTGATGTTATTTTTACGAGCATGTAGCATGTTTACCTTTCGTATGCAATGAGAACCTTTCATGATCACACCTCGTGCTTCCGCCGCAGAAAGGGGTGTGACAGATTGGTATCAGAGCTGCGATTGTAGTGAACCAGGATTCCTTCTCGAGTCTAGTCTACAATCTCTAGGATCCTTTCACGAAAACAATTTTTCAAAGAGTTTTCATTGCATAAAACGTCCCGTGACATCCACTACCTGAAACTGTCTACAAGAGTCTAGAAAAGACACTACGATACTTAGGGTGCACCAAAGTAGCACTTGTCTTTAACTGGGAAATTACTTGCAATTATGTGTGATAATTAGCATATACTAGAAGTAGAATGTCACAAGTATACGTGACTTTATCTGAAAGCGATGGCCCATCTGAAGGAAGAAATACGAGGATGAAACGAACTGTGCGGACTGTGCAAGGAGTTACGTAATTATGGATGCATACATAATTATGGGATTCAGTGCACAGAAACCACAGCAACTCTTGTCACGTATAGATTCCCTCAGTGCAAGCCTACTAAGTACTCTGCTAGAGTAATAATTGTTTGATGTCACTTATGTGGTATATACCTGTGAATATATACTACTACTGTCTAGTATGATGATATCAAGCAGATGTTTAACCCTGTTGTGTTATGTTCTGTTAGAACATGGCACCCAGGAAATCTGTGAATGCTCGCAATGATGATCAACCTCCTCCTCCCCCACTGCCGAGAACTGCTGAAGAGCTGAATGCTCTATTGAAAGAAAGGATCTCCGCTGCTATCGTCCAGTACGAGGCAAACCGTACTCAAGACAGTGGATGACCAAGCAATGCTAGACGTAACGGGCATGGAGATTCGTCTGGAGGCAATACAGCTCAAGGCTGCACTTTCAAGCAGTTTCTCGACTGCAAGCCGATGAACTATGATGGCATAGGAGGTGCAGTAGCATTTGTACGCTGGACGGAGAAGACTGAAGCTACTATCCGCATGAGCAAGTGCACCGCGGATCAACAAGTCACCTTTGCTACTGGGTTATTTATCGATGAAGCCCTGACTTGGTGGAACTTGCAAGCCCAAACTTTGGGTGATGATGCCGCTTATGGCCTAACGTGGGATGAACTGAAGGAAAGAATGAGAGAGAAGTATTGCTCTCATGCTGAACTCCAAAGACTGGAAACGGAGTTCTGGCACTTGACCATGGAAGGTGCTGACATTAATGGTTATACTTGAAGGTTCCATGATCTGTCTAGAGTGCTTCCTTACATGGTGACTCCCGAATTCAAGCGCGTTGAACGCTACATTTGGGGACTGGCCCCAGAGTTTCGTGGCATTGTAACTTCGGCCAAACCTCAAATGATCACCGAGGCTGTAACTCTGGCTGTCAGCCTGACTGAAGATTGTGTTCGTATGAAGAAGTTGTCATTGAACCCAACAGAGAAGACCGAGACACATGCTGAGTCATCCGGTGACAAGAAGAGAAAGCATTCGAATTTGAATCAAGCAACTCGTAACAACAAAGGTTTCAACAACAAGAAGCGTGACGCTAACCCGTCTCAGGAGGCGAAGACCCTTGCAACCAAAGCATACCAAGGCTCCATGCCTAAATGCCAAAAATGTAAGTATCATCATGAAGGAGCTTGTCGCATTCCAAGGTGCGACAAATGTGGTAGATTGGGTCATCAAGCAGAAGACTGTTGGGGAAAAGGAAAGAACCGGAATGGAAATGGAAATGGTGCTGGTAACAAGAATAGTAACGGGAAAGGGCGGAACCAAGGATGATTCAGATGTGGAAGCAATGATCATTTCATGAAGGACTGCCCAGAGGGAAACAATGCTCAGGCTCGAGCATTTATGATTGGAGTAAAGAACGCACGCGAGGACCCTAACGTGGTCACCGGTACGTTTCTCATTAACAATCACTTTGCATCCATATTATTTGACACTGGCGCCGATTATAGCTTCATGTCTGTGGAATTTAAACGCATGCTTGGAATAGAATCTAGTAGATTAGAAATTCCTTATTCCATAGAACTAGCCAACGGTAAACTTGTTGAATCGGGCGAAGTCGTTAGAGGCTGCTCATTGGAACTTGGTGAACGAAATTTTAGCATCGACCTCTTACCTATTCAATTGGGTAGTTTCGATGTAGTAGTCGGCATGGACTGGTTGTCCAAGAACAAAGATGAGGTTATTTGTCACGAGAAAATCATTCGCATCCCTTTGGCGAATGATGAAACTCTCATCGTGCATGGAGAAAAACGAGACGCACCTCTTCGAATCATCAGTTGTATGAAGGCACAGAAGTGCTTAAGGAAAGGATGTGTTGCCTTCCTAGCACACGTGATAGACAAGAAGGCTGTGGAGCCAAAACTCGAAGACATTCCTGTGGTGAAGGAATTCCCTGATGTTTTTCCCGAAGATCTGCCAGGACTACCTCCGCAACGACAAGTCGAATTTCATATAGACTTGGTTCCAGGAGCCGCTCCTGTGGCCAAGGCTCCCTATCGACTTGCGCCATCCGAAATGCAAGAATTATCTACACAACTCCAGGAGTTATTGGATAAAGGATTCATAAGGCCAAGCTTCTCACCCTGGGGAGCTCCAGTATTATTCGTGAAGAAGAAGGATGGAACACTGCGGATGTGTATCGACTACAGGGAACTGAACAAGCTCACTATCAAGAATCGGTACCCACTACCGAGGATTGATGACTTATTTGATCAACTGCAAGGATCAAGCTACTATTCCAAGATCGACCTTCGATCTGGATACCATTAGTTAAGAATCCAAGAAGAAAGCGTACCAAAGACTGCATTCAGAATACGCTATGGGCACTACGAATTTCTTGTGATGCCATTCGGGCTGACGAATGCACCAGTGGTCTTTATGGATCTGATGAACCGCGTATGCAAACCATATCTCGATAAATTCGTGATTGTATTTATCGATGATATCCTGATTTATTCGCGAACGAAAGAAGAGCACGAGCAACATCTCAGAACCATCTTGGAACTACTGAAGAAAGAGAAGCTTTATGCAAAGTTCTCGAAATGCGAATTCTGGATTCGCGAAGTACAATTTCTTGGTCACGTAAGATAGAAGCAATAAAGAATTGGGAAGCCCCCAAAACCCCAACTGAAGTTCGACAATTTTTGGGCTTAGCGGGCTATTATCGGCGATTCATCGAGAATTTCTCAAAGATAGCTCAACCGCTAACGACCCTTACGCAGAAAGACAAGAAATACGACTGGGGTCACAAACAAGAAGAAGCCTTCCAGTTACTTAAAAACAAGCTATGCGATGCACCGATACTATCATTGCCCGAAGGCACCGAAGACTTCGTGGTATACTGCGACGCCTCACGACAAGGCTTGGGTTGCGTGCTCATGCAGCGCCAAAAAGTCATCGCTTACGCTTCAAGACAATTGAAGGTTCATGAGAGAAACTATACCACTCACGACCTGGAGCTGGGCGCAGTGGTATTCGCCTTGAAGATCTGGCGACATTATTTATATGGTACTCGATGTACAATTTTCACAGATCACAAAAGCTTACAACACTTGAACAGAAGAAATTGAATATGCGCCAGCGGCGATGGGTCGAGCTGCTAAATGATTACGACTGTGAGATCAAGTACCATCCTGGAAAGGCAAACGTTGTAGCAGACGCGTTGAGCCGAAAAGAAAGGGTTAAGACCCTAAGGGTTCGAGCGTTGGAAATGACCATTCGAACGAACCTCACTGCACGCATTCGTGATGCACAACAAGAAGCTCTCAAAGGAGAGAACCGTAAAGCTGAATACCTCCGGGGTATGTTGAAATACATGATGCCAAATGAAGAGGGAGCCTTATACTTTAAGAAGCGTATTTGGGTTCCGCTCTATGGTGGCATACGAGAAGTCATTCTTGACGAAGCGCACAAATCAAGATACTCGATCCATCCAGGATCAGATAAAATGTATCAAGATTTGAAAGAATATTATTGGTGGCCGAGACTCAAGAGCGACGTTGCTGTTTATGTTGGAAAATGCCTAACCTGTGCTAAGGTTATGGCTGAATATCAGAAACCGTCCGGCCTACTACAACAACCAGAGATACCCATGTGGAAGTGGGAACAAATCTCGATGGACTTCATAACAAAATTACCCAGGACCCCGAGAGGGCACGATATGATATGGGTGATAGTTGATCGATTGACGAAGTCTGCACATTTCCTACCGATCCGAGAAAAAGACAGCACTGGAAAGCTTGCTGAGATATACTTAAGGGAAATTGTGGCACGTCATGGAGTGCCTATCTCAATCATTTCAGACAGAGATGGACGCTTTGTCTCAAGAATCTGGCAATCCTTTCAGGAAGCCTTTGGATCTCAGCTAGATCTAAGCACGGCATTCCACCCACAAACAGACGGCCAGAGCGAACGGACTATACAAACGTTAGAAGATATGCTTCGTGCATGTGTCATGGATCTGGGCGGCAGCTGGGATACTCATCTACCTTTAGTTGAGTTTTCCTACAATAACAGCTATCATACGAGCATAAAAGCCGCATCGTTCGAAGCTCTGTATGGCCGCAAGTGCCGATCGCCCTTATGTTGGGCAGATGCTGGAGATAAATGTATGGTTGGTCCTGAACTTGTACAAGAGACAACCGACAAGATTGCGCAGTTCCGAGAGCGCATTAAGGCGGCTCGAGATAGACAAAAGAGCTACACTGATCTGAAAAGAAAACCAGTATAATTCGAGGTGGGAGACAAAGTGTTGTTAAAGGTCTCACCTTGGAAGGGCGTAGTAAGATTTGGAAAACGTGGAAAGCTGAATCCACGATACATCGGACCATTCAGAATCTTGGAAAGAATTGGTACCGTGGCATACAAATTGGAGTTACCGGAAGAACTTAATGGAGTACATTATACGTTCCATGTATCCAATCTCAAGAAGAGTCCAACACAAGAAAACGTGATCATCCCGGTGGATGAAGTGCATATTGATGACGCCCTCCGATTTACAGAACAACCCGTTGAGGTTACCGACTGGAAAGTCAACAAGACCAGGAGGAGCACTGTTAAACTTGTCAAAGTACGTTGGAACTCTAAGCACGGGCCCGAGTACACAAGGGAACGCGAAGACCAGTTCAAAGAAAAGTATCCCCACCTATTCAAGAAGACTCCAGCGAGGGTTAGTTCAGCCTGAATTTCGGGACGAAATTCTTTTAACGGGGGGAGACTGTGACAACTGGCACGAAACCGGTAATTTCCGTACACTTTAACTATTAGTTAATGACTGCAATTATGTGCTTAATTGTCAGCAATGTCTGAACACATACTAAACAAGTGAATTCATGCACGTTGTATACTACAAAATATTGCTTTATGCATAAACGAAAGCGTTGCGTCAGAAATACTAGTAAACTCACCGGTAAGACACACTGTGTCAACAGAACTGCAGAAAGCAGTCAGACAATAAAATTGGAGCCTAGGTGTAGGTCCGACAACAAGAATACATTAAAACCCAAGAGTACATACAAGGGTTTAATATATATACTCTCCGGAAGCAAAAATAAGCACCAAAAAGCACCCGAAACGCACATTAAGTGCAGAATTTTATATAATTCAGCTCTAATCAGCATTTAAACATATGAATATTATGCAGAAATTATGTTTTACTATCCAGAATACTTCCCCAAGTGTTGGGAATTGAAAAGGATACAAAAAGGTACTTAAAAGGCACTAAAAAGTGTAATTTAGCACTTTAACGAACCAGTGTCTAACCGAACAACCGGATGATACCCGGAACACCAAAATAATGCTAGAAGCATTTGTTTTTATTTTTCTAAGCTAGTTAGGGTCCCGAACACCCTAACACACTATATATATTACTTAACACCCTATTACACTAACTTGACACTTTAATCTTAACTAAATTAGTAACTAGTTCCATTGCAACACAACTAAACTGTCACACCCCCAAAATCCACCTGCGGAGTACTACCGCTTGGAGGCGCGACTGACCAGGATCCAGCCACCAATCATATTGAACAAGCATATAAACAGTTTTAAAATCCAACCAATACAATTGGTGTTCGAACAAAACGTAGTTTAAGTTGCAAGCGGAAGCATAAGTCTTAAATCCAAAACATAAGTTTAATTGTTTCAAAGTTTAACATGGCACACAGCCGTCCATGTCCCACAACGACCCTCCTCCATGCAAGCTCCAGCTAAGTACCTAAAGACCTGCAAAGCATGTAGTAACGAGTCAACAACAAGTTGAGTGAGTTCACGGTTGGGTGTTCGTTTTAAGTTGTTTCGAAAACAGTTTCCATTATCTGGCGTCCTGCCGTGGGGGTTACCCCATAGTTAAAAACGTGACTTGTTTATTCCCGGTTACTCTGGCAATCCAGCCGTGGAGGCTACCCCGTGTTAGTTATCTGGCATTTCGGCCGTGGGGGCTACCCCATGTATACACTAGAACCGTTACCATATCGACTGCTGACTGTAGTCATGTTTAAGTGCCCTGAAACTGTCAATGTCTATCATCATTGACGTGCCCCAGATCCATTAGTTCACGCCCGTCCTCTGCGGCACGGTGTGAGGTTTGTCAGACCTAAATAGCGCTATCTAACTAATGACCCGCTCGCCATTGGCCCGGCGATTAAGTCGATATAAAAAGGAGGGACTTCGTGATAGAGTTTTGGTCTAGTACGAGTTATCTGTCCGTGAGGACGAGGAATTACATTCCTGAACCAATACTGTCCTACCCAAGGAGGACGAGGAATCCACGTTCCTTAACCCCATTCCTAACCCAGGGAATCCCATGCTTTGTAGAGGGTGTGAACTCACCTTGGTTTGCTCGGCAGATACACAGAAAAGTCAATCAAGTTGTAAGTGGTCAACTACGTCCTAACATAGATATTATTCAAGTCAGGTTCATACCAAGTAGTGCACGTATTTTCTACACGTATTCATACACAAGTAACGATCTTGACATACTCGTCTATCATGGCAAATCAACAACAGTGCACAACATACTCAATTAACAGTAGTACATACGGCCCATATGTTCGGCCCAATTGCTTAGGCCCGCAACAGTGTGAAAGTCTAAACAGCGTGTACATGCATATGGTCTCGAGTCGAGACTGTGCGGTCTCTAGTCGAGACTGTGCGGTCTCGAGTTGTAGCCCACAAGATCTCGAGTCGCGACTAAGGTGGTCTCGGGTCATGCATGTAGTGGTCTTGAGTCGCAACTGGACTCGCAGGCATGGTCTCGAGTCATGAGGTTTGTGTGCTGATCAAGTGTGGTCTCGAGTCGAGACTGGAGGTTCTCGACTCGCAACCTTGTGTCGAAACCGTGATCTCGAGTTGTCATCCATGTGGTCTCGAGTCGAGACGAGACAGGAGGTCTCGACAGGAACACCTGCTGACTTCCGACATTGTACTAAACCAATGAGGTTTTGATTTCATGCAACAATTGTGTACTATCCACTAAACATGTTTTCTTGTCTAGTTATTAACCAAAATGGATCAAACAATCAGATTTCAAATATTCATAACACATTCATATCATATTCAACAAGTTCTTCATATATTCAAGTCATGTTCATGTTGATCATCAAACTTGTTCATCATATTTTTGGGTTTTTAGCATTAGTCATAGTCATAACATGAACAACCATCACAACATTTGAACATACTCATCTAATGGTTTAAATCATCACATAACACCTCAACTCGACTCTACACTAATCCGATTAACACATATGCAAGCCGGTTTCATGAACACCCACATTTAATGGTTTGAATCACATTTAGACACAAGATATCACGAGCTCATTGTGCAATATATCCGAAATCAAAACATGTTAGCCGAATAACATCATTGTATATAACATCATCATACAAAATAAATACCTAGCATGCATCACTAACCTATATCATTACACATCAACACCTTTAATCATGTATAAACATGTATTTGCAAAGAAATCACTAACCGGTTCAAGTGTGGGTTCGAAGGTGTGAAGTTGTAATGGATGAAGCTTCTAAATGTGTGGGTTCGAAAGCTCCTATTGTTGCCGGTTTGATCCGAGAGTAAAGAGGAGGGGAGGTGATGCTTGATTCTCTAGGGTTTAAGGTTTTTTTTTTTCTAGAGAGAGAGTGTGTAGGAGAAGGTGTGTGTGAGAGTGAGTGTGTTGTCCAAAGAAATGGCAAACATGGCTATCCACCAAGGTTATATATCTGTTCCAAGTAGTGCACCCTAATGGGCTTTCGGTTGGGTTAAATGAGGTGTGTGGCCCATCCGGCCCACTGTTTCATTGTTCACTCGAGACCGCATGGTCTCGAGTCGGGTCCTAGGTTCTCGGCTCACTTAAACATATACACATACTATACATATAAGCATACATATAAACATAACACATAATCGCATAGAATGTTCACTTATATTATTAAACCAACAAGTTAACTAGTCACACGTTTAAGCATGTGACATCGAGATACAAATGAAAGGTTCTAAATTTCGAGTTGTCACATCATCCCCAAGTTGAAAGAAATTTCGTCCCGAAATTTGGTAAGCACTCACTGAGGAAGCTAGTTAAGTTGTATGGTTTTCCTGGGGTGTCACATCCACCCCCCGTTGATCTGGAATTTCGTCCCGAAATTCCGTAGCTTCAGCCTCAGTAGTGGTTGTACTGTTTGCGAACAGTTGGGGATACTTTTGTTTCATCCGATCTTCGCGTTCGCAGGTGAACTCTGGGCCGCGACGTGAGTTCCAACGAACTCGAACGAGAGGTATTCTAGTGCTCTTGAGGACCTTAACATCCCGGTCCGTGATTTCAACTGGTTCCTCGACGAATCGTAACTGCTCGTCGATAGTGAGTTCCTTCAGAGGAACTATGTGGGTCTCATCTGACAGACACTTCTTCAGATTCGACATGCGTTCCTCGACGAATCGTAACTGCCCTTATCGGCGTAGACTTTCTAACGGTCACGAGCTGCCGCCATGCGTTTTCGTATTTGAGCAATTTGTTCGGTTGTGTCCACCACATGTTCTGGACCAGTGATCTGACTATCCCCCACCTCTGCCCAACAAAGAGGTGACCGGCATTTACGTCCGTACAATGCCTCAAACGGAGCAGCTTTAATGCTGGTGTGGTAGCTGTTATTGTACGAGAATTCCACAAGTGGCAGATGCTTTTCCCAGCTGTTGCCAAAGTCGATTACACATGCACGAAGCATGTCTTCTAAGGTTTGAATAGTGCGCTCGGACTGCCCATCCGTCTGAGGGTGATATGTTGTGCTCATGTCTAATCGTGAGCCAAAGGATTTGTGCATTGCTTGCCACAGTTATGAAGTAAATCGTGCATCACGATCTGAGATAATAGAGGTGGGCACCCCGTGCCTCGAAACAACTTCTTTGAGGTATATGTCTGCTAGAGTGGAGAACTTATCCGTTTCCTTGATAGCCAAGAAGTGAGCAGACTTTGTGAGTCGATCCATGATCACCCAAATAGTATCATTTCCGCGCTGAGATCTAGGTAGGCTAGTAACAAAATCCATGGAAATTTGCTCCCATTTCCATTGTGGTATCTCTGGTTGTTGGAGTAGGCCTGAGGGTTTCTGGTATTCAGACTTGACTCTCACACAAGTCAAACACTTGCTGACGTAAGTTGCTATGTGGGCCTTCATGCTAGGCCACCAATACGTAGTTTTGATGTCATGGTACATTTTATCCGAACCAGGATGTACCGAGTAGCGAGACTTGTGTGCCTCATCCATCACAAGCTCTCGTAGGTTGCCATAGAGTGGGACCCAAACGCGTCCCGTTACGTAGTAGGCACCGTCTTCCTTTTGTTCTAAGCGTTGTCTTGAGCCGCGTAGGGCTTCAGCCCTGACGTTTTCTGGCTTCAGTGCTTCTATCTGAGCAGCTCGTATCTGGGAAGGAAGACTAGAATGGATCATGAGTTGTAAAGCTCGCACGCGCTTAGGCGCAGTGTCCTTTCGACTGAGGGCGTCAGCCACAACATTGGCCTTGCCCGGGTGATACCTGATTGAGCACTCGCAGTCATTCAGTAGCTCGACCCACCGTCGCTGTCGCATATTCAGTTCTTTCTGTTTGAAGATGTGCTCGAGGCTCCTGTGGTCGGTGTAGATGGCGCACTTGGTACCGTACAGGTAATGTCGCCATAACTTAAGTGCAAAAACAACAGCTCCCAGCTCTAAGTCGTGAGTAGTGTAGTTTCTTTCATGAACTTTAAGTTGGCGTGAGGCGTAGGCTATAACTTTATCTCATTGCATCAATACACAACCAAGACCCTGAATTGATGCGTCGCAGTAGACCACGAAGTCGTCTGTGCCCGCTGGCAAGGAAAGGATAGGTGCGCTGCAAAGTCTATCCTTTAAATGCTGAAATGCTGATTCCTGTGCATTTCCCCAGTGATAAACAACGCCTTTCTGCGTTAGTGAGGTGAGAGGCTGTGCAATCTTAGAAAAATCCTTTATGAATCGCCTGTAGTAACCTGCCAAACCCAAGAATTGGCGAATTTCCTTTGGTGTGCGAGGTGCAGGCCAGTTCTTAATCGAGTCTACCTTGGATGGATCAACGTGAATCCCATCCTTGTTTACCACGTGGCCTAGGAAATGGACTTCTCGAAGCCAGAAGTCACATTTCGAGAACTTTGCGTAAAGCTGTTCTGTTCGAAGGAGTTCCAGGATAAGTCGTAAATGTTGCTCGTGTTCCTCCTGACTCTTAGAGTAGATCAGGATGTCGTCGATGAAGACTATAACGAATTTGTCCAGATAAGGCTTGCACACTCGATTCATCAAGTCCATGAAGACCGCTGGTGCGTTCGTCAGCCCAAAAGGCATGACCAAAAACTCATAGTGCCCATAGCGAGTTCTAAAAGCTGTTTTGGAGACGTCCTCTTCTCGGACTCTCAGCTGGTGATATCCCGATCTCAAATCAATCTTTGAATAGTAGCTCGACCCTTGCAGCTGGTCGAACAAGTCGTCAATACGCGGTAGAGGGTAGCGGTTCTTCACTGTCACCTTGTTGAGTTCCCGGTAGTCGATGCACATTCTGAAGGTACCGTCCTTCTTCTTCACAAATAGTACTGGAGCTCCCCAAGGCGATGAGCTAGGACGAATGAAACCCTTATCTAAGAGTTCTTGTAGTTGCGTAGAGAGTTCTTCCAACTCTGATGGAGCTAAACGATAAGGTGCACGAGCTATAGGCGCAGCTCCAGAAGCAAGTTCAATCTAGAATTCGACTTGGCGATGTGGCGTAAGGCCGGGTAATTCCTCAGGAAATACCTCCGGATAGTCACGTACAACTGGAAAATCTTCTATCTTCTTCTCTTTTTCCGAGGTGTCAGTAATGAGAGCCAAAATGGCAGTGTGGCCTTTTCGCAAGCACTTTTGGGCCTTAAGGAGAGAGATGACGTTCTCAACGGCACTTCTCTTGTCGCCACGAATCATGAGAGGCTCACCACTGGAACCAGGAATACGAACAATCTTCTCGTTGCAAAGAATCTCTGCTCGGTGTTGGGATAACCAATCCATCCCAATGACAACGTCGAAACTACCCAAGACGATAGGAATAAGGTCGATAGAGAAGGTCTGGTCAGCGAGAATAAGTTTACAACCCTTGACTACGTGTGTGGCCTCTAAACTCTTACCATTTGCTAGCTCTACAGTGTGCTTGTCGTTCAAAGGTGTTGGAATACGCTTAAGCATTTGACTAACTTTTAGTGACATGTAGCTAGTATCGGCACCCGAATCAAATAATACTGAAACATAAAAGTCGTCGAGAATGAACTTACCCGCCACAACATTGGGGTCATTCCTTGCTTCACCTTGGCCAATCACGAACGCCCGCCCCCTGGCTCCATTGTTGTTGTTGTTGTTCCCATTGTTACCATTCCCCTGGTTGTTGTTATTGTTGTTGTTGTTCTGGTTCCTGTTCAGTTGGGGACAATCTCTCTTGAAGTGACCCTCAGCTCCACACTGAAAGCACCCTTTGTTATCACCTTGCTGCTGCTGCTGGCGCTGGTTCTATTGAGCTTGTTGACGATTCTGATTGGCGGGGTATAAGCTCCTGCAATCCTTTGCAGCGTGACCTGGCTTGTTGCACCGATGATAGTTACCCCTGGTGCATGGCCCACTGTGGTGCAGGCTGCAGCGATTGCATTTGGGATGATTCCCTTTGTACCCACCATGACTTTGACCACCAGACGAATGCTGACTAGGGCCCTTGTAGTCTTCAGTCTTTCTCTGCTGAGACTGAGACTGAACGGAAGTTGAACCCTTGCTTGAAGTTCCATCCCATTTCCGTTTGTTGTCGCTAAGAGCACCTGAAGTAGTTGCCGCACCTATGCGCTTTGGCAACTTGTTCTGCTCCACCGCCTGGTCAGTAAGACGGTGAGCCAACTGAACAACTTGCTGGATAGTAGTGAGGTTTTCCGAAGTCACATGACTTTGGATCTCTGGCACCAAGCCCTTGAGAAAGAGTTCAATTCGCTTAAATGGAGGGTCCACCATAGTGGGACACAGTAAGGCAAGCTCATTCGATCTCTTAGTGTACGCCTCAATTTCTGACCCCGTCATCTTGAGGTTGAAGAACTCGACTTCCAGCTTATGAATGCCATCACGACTGCAGTATTCCTCCTTGATCATCTCCTTAAAAGTTTCCCATGGGGTGGCGTTGGCAGCAACCAACCCCAGCATTTGGACCTGAGCGTTCCACCATGTGAGGGCTAAACCCTCGAGAGTACCGGTAGCATACTTCACCCTGCGCGCCTCAGGGCATTCACACATTTCGAACACAGATTCTAGTTTCTCAAACCAGTGGAGGAGACCTACTGCTCCTTCAGTGCCGCTAAAAGTAGTTGGTCGGCAGTCCATGAAAGTCTTAAAAGTGCACACGGGTGGCTGAGCATGCTGACCTATTGTGGGCGAAAGAAAGACAGAGTTTAACACAAAGGTTGGTTCACGAGAGTAGGATCTACAGATCCTAGAATGAGTTAGGACTGCAGGATATACCTCCTGCGTGTGCAGCTGCAAGTGCCGCAGCAACTCGTTCGTTAATCAGAGCCGTCAACTGGGCTTGTGTCAGGTTAACGCGTCCAGACATGATCTTCATATCAAGAGGAACGTGTGTGAGAGGGGTTCGCGAAAATGCGATGACAGAAGGGAGTAAGCACACACGTGTTCAAGCAACAGTAGTTATACTAACCAAGCATACCATGAGCAATGTACTATGTAACTAACAAGTAGGCAATATATACATGGATCATATCACCTAGAATGTCGAGCCTTTCATGTGGAGTGAAGCGTCGTTGTGGATCGTAGAGCACCGTACATGTTATAGTCTGATTTTAATAAAACCTTTTCCCTTATTAAAACCAAGTTCACTATAACCAATGGCTCTGATACCAATCTGTCACACCCCCAAAATCCACCTGCGGAGTACTACCGCTTGGAGGCGCGACTGACCAGGATCCAGCCACCAATCATATTGAACAAGCATATAAACAGTTTTAAAATCCAACCAATACAATTGGTGTTAGAACAAAACGTAGTTTAAGTTGCAAGCGGAAGCATAAGTCTTAAATCCAAAACATAAGTTTAATTGTTTCAAAGTTTAACATGGCACACAGCCGTCCATGTCCCACAACGACCCTCCTCCATGCAAGCTCCAGCTAAGTACCTAAAGACCTGCAAAGCATGTAGTAACGAGTCAACAACAAGTTGAGTGAGTTCACGGTTGGGTGTTCGTTTTAAGTTGTTTCGAAAACAGTTTCCATTATCTGGCGTCCTGCCGTGGGGGTTACCCCATAGTTAAAAACGTGACTTGTTTATTCCCGGTTACTCTGGCAATCCAGCCGTGGGGGCTACCCCGTGTTAGTTATCTGGCATTTCGGCCGTGGGGGCTACCCCATCTATACACTAGACTCGTTACCATATCGACTGCTGACTGTAGTCATGTTTAAGTGCCCTGAACTGTCAATGTCTATCATCATTGACGTGCCCCAGATCCATTAGTTCACGCCCGTCCTCTGCGGCACGGTGTGAGGTTTGTCAGACCTAAATAGCGCTATCTAACTAATGACCCGCTCGCCATTGGCCCGGCGATTAAGTCGATATAAAAAGGAGGGACTTCGTGATAGAGTTTTGGTCTAGTACGAGTTATCTGTCCGTGAGGACGAGGAATTACATTCCTGAACCAATACTGTCCTACCCAAGGAGGACGAGGAATCCACGTTCCTTAACCCCATTCCTAACCCAGGGAATCCCATGCTTTGTAGAGGGTGTGAACTCACCTTGGTTTGCTCGGCAGATACACAGAAAAGTCAATCAAGTTGTAAGTGGTCAACTACGTCCTAACATAGATATTATTCAAGTCAGGTTCATACCAAGTAGTGCACGTATTTTCTACACGTATTCATACACAAGTAACGATCTTGACATACTCGTCTATCATGGCAAATCAACAACAGTGCACAACATACTCAATTAACAGTAGTACATACGGCCCATATGTTCGGCCCAATTGCTTAGGCCCGCAACAGTGTGAAAGTCTAAACAGCGTGTACATGCATATGGTCTCGAGTCGAGACTGTGCGGTCTCGAGTTGTAGCCCACAAGATCTCGAGTCGCGACTAAGGTGGTCTCGGGTCATGCATGTAGTGGTCTCGAGTCGCAACTGGACTCGCAGGCATGGTCTCGAGTCATGAGGTTTGTGTGCTGATCAAGTGTGGTCTCGAGTCGAGACTGGAGGTTCTCGACTCGCAACCTTGTGTCGAAACCGTGATCTCGAGTTGTCATCCATGTGGTCTCGAGTCGAGACAGGAGGTCTCGACAGGAACACCTGCTGACTTCCGACATTGTACTAAACCAATGAGGTTTTGATTTCATGCAACAATTGTGTACTATCCACTAAACATGTTTTCTTGTCTAGTTATTAACCAAAATGGATCAAACAATCAGATTTCAAATATTCATAACACATTCATATCATATTCAACAAGTTCTTCATATATTCAAGTCATGTTCATGTTGATCATCAAACTTGTTCATCATATTTTTGGGTTTTTAGCATTAGTCATAGTCATAACATGAACAACCATCACAACACTTGAACATACTCATCTAATGGTTTCAAATCATCACATAACACCTCAACTCGACTCTACACTAATCCGATTAATACATATGCAAGCCGGTTTCATGAACACCCACATTTAATGGTTTGAATCACATTTAGACACAAGATATCACGAGCTCATTGTGCAATATATCCGAAATCAAAACATGTTAGCCGAATAACATCATTGTATATAACATCATCATACAAAATAAATACCTAGCATGCATCACTAACCTATATCATTACACATCAACACCTTTAATCATGTATAAACATGTATTTGCAAAGAAATCACTAACCGGTTCAAGTGTGGGTTCGAAGGTGTGAAGTAGTAATGGATGAAGCTTCTAAATGTGTGTGTGTGAGCCGATCCGAGAGCTCCTAATGTTTCCGGTTTGATCCGAGAGTAAAGAGGAGGGGAGGTGATGCTTGATTCTCTAGGGTTTAAGGTTTTTTTTTTTCTAGAGAGAGAGTGTGTAGGAGAAGGTGTGTGTGAGAGTGAGTGTGTTGTCCAAAGAAATGGCAAACATGGCTATCCACCAAGGTTATATATCCGTTCCAAGTAGTGCACCCTAATGGGCTTTCGGTTGGGTTAAATGAGGTGCGTGGCCCATCCGGCCCACTGTTTCATTGTTCTCGAGTCGGGTCCTTAGTTCTCGGCTCACTTAAACATATACACATACTATACATATAAGCATACATATAAACATAACACATAATCGCATAGAATGTTCACTTATATTATTAAACCAACAAGTTAA
>JARYGA010037169.1:0-48786 GCA_030545235.1 Helianthus tuberosus
ACGATACCTTTTATAGAGGTTCCAGAGGGTTGAAGCCTTGAACGTTCTTCATTACTCAAGCGGTTGAAGAATTTTTCGAACATGATCTCAGTGGCCGCCCCGGTATCTATGTATGCCCTACATGTTTGCAGCGTTCCCACGCCAGCTTCTACCACAAGAGGGCCAGAGAGAGGGTCTTTCTCCGTTGGGGGGAAGCAGACACACTGAAGCTCCCAAGCTTCCAACCGTTGTCTTTTATGAGGAACCCTTCCGTCGAAATCCACCATATTGACTTCCTTACCCTTTCCTTCAGCCATTTTGTCCCGGACTCCCTTTACCAAATGGGCAAGTTCTCCGGACTTAACAGCCTCTTCTATTCTTTTCTTGAGTTGGAAGCAATCATTGGTGTGGTGACCTTTTTCTTCGTGAAACTCGCAGTATTGGGTGGAGTTCTCGTTCTTCCTGCTCTTGGGGAGAGGCCTAGGAGGCCGGAAGTTTTGTTTGACTTCTTCCGTTGCAAGGATCTCTTGAGGGGTCTTTGTGAGGGGAGTGAAACTTATGCCTTTCTCCCGGCTTGAAGGGTTCCGGCCTTCAGGCCTTCGAAGATCTGAACCCTTTGACCGCCTGTCATAGGAGTTGAAGTTCCCCCTTTTTCTAGCTGGACTATTGCTTCTCCAGCCGGACCCTCTTTTTCTTTGTTCTTTGATGTCTACTGCTTCCTCTCCCCGGATGTGAGCTTCAGCCCTTTCGAGGGCCTCCTCCAAGGTCTTGGGTAGGGATTTGTTGAAATCTCTTGTGAGGTACTTAGAGGTGATGGCATTCATGAAACCAGCCACTCTCATTTTCTCATCGGCCCCTACATAAGTCAGACCTTCCTTCTTGTATCGTTCAATGAAAGCACGAAGGCTTTCATCATCACGTTGCTTTATCTGAAAGATCACTGTTGCGTCTTTGACATATCGCCTTTGTTGGGAGAAGTTGGCTAGGAAACCCTTGCTGAGATCGTCAAAGCTTCGAACGCTTTGTGCAGGTAAGTCATTGAACCAGATTCTGGCGGATCCAACAAGAGTTTGCATGAACATTAGGCAACATTCAGCGTTTGACCATTTCTCTATCCGGGCTGTACCTGTGAAGATCTGAAGATGGTCCTCAGGATCTTCGGTCCCATCATACGTCCTAATGTGGGACGGCATCTTAATCTTTGATTGGAAATCATAATCAGCTATTTGTCTTGAAAAGCATGAAAGGTTACTTGGCTTGTATGGTTTAGCCAAGTCTTCTTCAGCCCTTGTATCTACATTATTGTCGTTGCCGTTATTTCCCTGAGTGGCTAGCACTTGATTAATGAAGTGTTGCCATGGGAAGTTGGCCATCATCTGGGTCATTATGTTGGGCATGGGGTTGAAGCCTTGAAGGCTTCCTGGGCCAACTGAGCAGTTTATCCCGAGGGGAACGCTCATAACAGCACTTCGTGCTAAACGGAGCACGGACAGAGCTTGCTCCCATGTGGTTGTTACAGATGCTGGATAGCTTGTTACTGGGGACTGTAGGAGCTGGTCAAGGGTTAGCTCATGTCCCAAAGGAGCACCACTAGTAATTGGTTGGGAAGAGAAGATAGGATGCACCGTAGGATTTGTCATAGTGGATAGATAAGGGTGAGGGTTTGAAGGATTACTGGGACCAGCCTCACTTCTTGTCATAAAAGGAGGGGGAGGTGGTCCGGGAGACAACGTCGGTTCAGGTTCATCATAGTCTAAACGAATCCTCACTCCTTTTTCTCTTTCTCTACTCACGTGTTGGTTGAGAAGGGACCTCAACTCAAGGGAGTTGTTGGCAACCCCTTCGGGGGTGAGTTCAACACGTGCTGGGGCGTCAGAGACACCGATATTGGGAGATGGAACCCCGGATCTGGACGGGGTTGGTGTGTTGAAGTTGAGGAACTCGGGTGTGCTCCCCGGAGTTGAGAAAGAAGTTGGTATGGCCATGTGAGCTTGGCTACTGATGGAGGGTGTGAAATCCGAGTGTTAACGTGCATATTTTGTGTGATTTATTGCCGTCTACGTGATTATACGTTTGGAATATGTGCACTACGAAAGTTTGTGGTTTTGCAGGTCAATCGCATAATTCAGTGAATTTAAAGTGCTTAAAGATGATGCGGAACAAGCACGAATGATTATTAAAGAGATATCATGTTAGACAAAAGATGTTTCGGGCCACGAGGTAGCTCAATTGTACAAGAAACGCAAAACATCAAAGTATAGGGACATGTGGGTAATTAAGTGAAAGTTGAAATGGATGTAAATCATGGGGACAAGACGTTGACGTAACCTACGGTACGTATGCGTAGTTTACGGTCAAGAGAATCTGACATCAACAGCAAATGAGGTTCGTAAGCTATGGATTATGAGCGTAGCCTACGGTTGAAAAAATATGGGCACTCGTGGACTTTATTGTTAAAAGAATTAAATGGGTTTAAAACCCTAAGCCATCATGTGATCAGAAAGCATGCACATGGTTTGGTGGATATTAATTGAGGCAGCCAACATCGAAACAGGAGGCATTTGCTTTGAATGGATTTATGATACTTTGAACATCACAAGACATCAGCAATAATCATTATCATCTCAACATCACTCAACATTAATTTTTGACGGCTGTTGTTCATGTGACAAGTCAACAAGCAACATTAAAAAAATATCATTTGTTTTTGTGGGGGTTCTCGAGAGGCACATGCAAGAAATAAAAGGTGGGCTGACAACATCTATTGGGCCGAACTAGCAGAAGACACATATACGTGAATTTGGTGGAGACTTTTTGGGCTTTTACTTTTGGGGGGCCGACATCATCATGGAGGGTTGGTCAACATCTATTATCATCACATCTTTGAAGGGATTATCGTTCACTTTTTGACGGAAATAGGGGGCACGATGATGGAAGCCAGCGAAAATCATTCAACAACTATGAGCGGCTAGTCTTTTTATGGTTTCCTCCGGATGGAGGGTTTTTGTAAGTTGGATAATTTTATGTGTTTGTGACAATCGTTTTAATTCGGTGATCTAAGCATTCGATGCTTTTCACCTTGATTTGATTTATTGATTGTAGACAATTGCATTTATTTAAACCTTAATTTCTAAGCATTCAGTTCCCGAGAGTTCTAGTAATTGGGATATATTTGACATGGGGTTAGGGTTTGTAATTGTAATTGATAATCATTCGATAACCTCCCGTTATGTATTGACCGGAGTACTTAGTCGTTGGTTATCACAATTGATGAATTAGGTTAAACACTTATGTCTATGTGAGTGTTTCGATTAAACACATAATTGAATCTAGCTATAAAACCTGAAATCTGGAGGAACCATTGTTCTTTCTATTGATTTAAATCTCACATTTAGTTTGTAATTTTTAGTTAATCCACAAATCAAACAATCACCAATTTATTTTTTTATAGTTGTTAATAAATACTTAACATTACACACTTTCCACAATCCTCCTCTGGTTCGATATCCGACTTATCCTATCTACATAGTTTAGTTGGTTTTTGCATGTCCATAACGACAGACATCAAAATGGCGCCGTTGCCGGGGAGGCGTGCGCAAAGTGTTTAGTGTTAAGTTTTAGTTTAAAAAAATAAAAAAAAAATTCCAAAAATAGTTTTTTATTCGTCACATATTCCACTGTTTGCTTTTACCTTGGGTATACTAGTTTTGTCTGTGCAGATTTATTGCAGATCTTATTATGGAAAGTACTTACTGGTCATGCCGAGGTTGTGGTAGTCCATGTCACACGCGTGACGATTGTCCTGTGTTCCGGAAAATGTGTGAGGACGAACAAAGGAGAGCAGATGAGTTGGATTTTTATTCTGATGATGATGTCCACCCATACTATTCTTATTCTTATTCTGATTCGCAGCGAGTTGCATATGATTACCAATCGGATACGAATTATTATTATGATGAGCAGACATGGTATGAGAGTAGCTATGATCCAGGGATGGTACAAAGCGTGAGTTACCAAGATGAGTATGACCATTGTTATGATGAATACTCTCGATTTTCTTATGAAGACCATCCGGTATACTATCAGGATGCCTATCATACCCAGCATACATTTGATCAGGGTGAGTCTGAATGTGCACCCCAGTCACCTAGTTACTATCAATCACCCCAATTTAGAAGTCTTATGGAATATAGGAGACAAAGAGAGCTGGCATACATTGAAAAGGAATTGGCGAAACCTGACCTGTCAATAGAGGACCAGTTGGAGATGTGGATTACGAAGTATAACCTTTTGATGGCTGAAGTGAAGGATGATGGGCCAAGAATGACTCCAATGGAAAAACGCCAAGCCAGGGATAGATGGGTGTCTCTACAGATGTCTCCTTCTCAAGTAAGGGATGAGGTTGTGGAGGTTAATACCACACTGGTGATTCCCCCAATTGTTGAACAGTCAGATGTGGAGAAAATTGTTGAAGGTGATGAGGTGAAAGAAGATATTCCACAAAATAAGTGTGGGGATGCACGTAGAGAGACGAGGAAGGTGACGGTGAAGGACATCGGGCGGATCATCATAAAGTGGTTGTGTAACAATCCGACTTATTTGCCGATATTGAGTAAAAAGAAACGCTTGTGGAGAGTTAACTATCGAGTGTATGTTGGGAACTCGATAGGAAAGTGTGGATTGAGGCCGGATTGCAGTGCGTCAGTGGACATCTTGATAAAAATTAGACCCCGCTGGATCAGTGATGTCAGGTATCGTGCATTCACGGGAAATACAAGGGGTAAATGTGCACTGAGACCACCATAACGCATATCAGGTACGGTCTGGCTGAAGACCTAAAACTTAGCGCTCTCGGGAGGCAGCCCGAGGATGTAGAGTATTGTATTATATTTGTTCTTTTGTTTTGTTTTGGTGTGTTTGTGTTTTGACAGGTTCCTACGATTCTATCTTCACGGATGCAATGAATCAAGTGTGGGGATGTTTGGCAACATCTCCGATGAGATGTCAGAGAATCCAAGAGATGTTACGTCCCTGTCCGATCACAACAGCTGCACCGCTACAGACACTTGTTGATTTACTGATCAGGTCAATGTGTCTCTCTATCCTTTATTTTGTTTGTTTTTGTGTACTTGGTGGTGTGAAATTTTTGTGTTGGGAATGGTGTTATGTGTCGAGTCGTCTAGTTATTAGCCGTTCATAGTTTGTTAGGTGGTATCTCTCGAATTGCACCATACATTGGGGACAATGTATCCCAAGTGTGGGGATGCAGTAACTCGAGAGATGGTTGGTATGATTGTTGATCTTAAATGCTAAAATTGGTTGAATTTGATGAAAAATTGAAAAATTTTGAAAATTTTGTCTCAAGTATGCTTGAACTACATGAAAACCGACATTCTCAATCGCTAAAGGGTTCCTACTGATATTAAACTAACTTAGATCCCTAGTCATGGTTGTCCCTTTAAGTTTCATGAGAGTATATCTGACAGTTGTTTTAGAGAAGAATTAAAAAGAGATGCCTAACTAGGGGTAACATGCTTTAGGAATTACACATGCTATATGTCGGTAACCCATATTCCTTCTATTCGGTGAGATATTTGAGCCTACTAGAATTGTTAGTTGAATTTCAATAAATGTCCATTTGCTGAGAGTAGGCCATATGTTGCTTTGTGTTAGAACTTGTGTAGTTCGATACATGCTAAGACTGTGGTTTAGCGTATGCACATAGATGATAAAGGCATTAGCATTCCTTCATTGTGTTATTTGTTGATTGTTGATTCCACCACCTTAGTTAACCATGTTGAGCCTTATACCCTTCGTTTGTTACACCTCGTTTGATTCGTTTGATTACCAACCATGAATGACAACTGTGTTAGTATGTTATTAAAAAAAATGAAAAAAAAAAGAAAAAGAAAGAAAAAAAAAACAAAAATCATTGTTATGTTCGTGTTAAATAAATGGGTTGAAAATAACCCAAAGTGTTGGTATCATTGTGAATAAGTTGTCATGGTTTGGTATTCTTTTGTGTTCGCCATATATTTAAAAAAAATCAAAAATATTACCTCACCTTTACCCATAACCCAAAACCCAAAAGTCCTTTTGATATGTGCTACGTTAGTTGATACAGTGGAGGTGTGATTGCTATACAAGCTTATGATTGCAAGGTAGCATATTTGGTTTTGAGCGAAATATACACTAGCACATTACACGCTAGTCTTGATTAAGCCGAGAGGAGTGATTATTGTGAGGGGCGTGTGGCATGTGTGTAGTATCATAAGCATGTTAGTTTTAGTTAGGCAAGTCTTAAGCTGTTTTAAATGAGTATCATATATCTGTCAGATTGTCAATCTCGATTGTGTCAGTCTATGGGACAGGTATGACTTGTGATCTTAAATTGCTAATTCGGTAAGGGATTTGATAGTGATTTGTTAATAAGGTGAGTAATGTTTGTAATGGTTGCTTGAGGACAATCAATGTTAAGTGTGGGGATGTGATGGAGGGTGTGAAATCCGAGTGTTAACGTGCATATTTTGTGTGATTTATTGCCGTCTACGTGATTATACGTTTGGAATATGTGCACTACGAAAGTTTGTGGTTTTGCAGGTCAATCGCATAATTCAGTGAATTTAAAGTGCTTAAAGATGATGCGGAACAAGCACGGATGATTATTAAAGAGATATCATGTTAGACAAAAGATGTTTCGGGCCACGAGGTAGCTCAATTGTACAAGAAACGCAAAACATCAAAGTATAGGGACATGTGGGTAATTAAGTGAAAGTTGAAATGGATGTAAATCATGGGGACAAGACGTTGACGTAACCTAGGGTACGTATGCGTAGTTTACGGTCAAGAGAATCTGACATCAACAGCAAATGAGGTTCGTAAGCTATGGATTATGAGCGTAGCCTACGGTTGAAAAAATATGGGCACTCGTGGACTTTATTGTTAAAAGAATTAAATGGTTTAAAACCCTAAGCCATCATGTGATCAGAAAGCATGCACATGGTTTGGTGGATATTAATTGAGGCAGCCAACATCGAAACAGGAGGCATTTGCTTTGAATGGATTTATGATACTTTGAACATCACAAGACATCAGCAATAATCATTATCATCTCAACATCACTCAACATTAATTTTTGACGGCTGTTGTTCATGTGACAAGTCAACAAGCAACATTAAAAAAATATCATTTGTTTTTGTGGGGGTTCTCGAGAGGCACATGCAAGAAATAAAAGGTGGGCTGACAACATCTATTGGGCCGAACTAGCAGAAGACACATATACGTGAATTTGGTGGAGACTTTTTGGGCTTTTACTTTTGGGGGGCCGACATCATCATGGAGGGTTGGTCAACATCTATTATCATCACATCTTTGAAGGGATTATCGTTCACTTTTTGACGGCAATAGGGGGCACGATGATGGAAGCCAGCGAAAATCATTCAACCACTATGAGCGGCTAGTCTTTTTATGGTTTCCTCCGGATGGAGGGTTTTTGTAAGTTGGATAATTTTATGTGTTTGTGACAATCGTTTTAATTCGGTGATCTAAGCATTCGATGCTTTTCACCTTGATTTGATTTATTGATTGTAGACAATTGCATTTATTTAAACCTTAATTTCTAAGCATTCAGTTCCCGAGAGTTCTAGTAATTGGGATATATTTGACATGGGGTTAGGGTTTGTAATTGTAATTGATAATCATTCGATAACCTCCCGTTATGTATTGACCGGAGTACTTAGTCGTTGGTTATCACAATTGATGAATTAGGTTAAACACTTATGTCTATGTGAGTGTTTCGATTAAACACATAATTGAATCTAGCTATAAAACCTGAAATCTGGAGGAACCATTGTTCTTTCTATTGATTTAAATCTCACATTTAGTTTGTAATTTTTAGTTAATCCACAAATCAAACAATCACCAATTTATTTTTTTATAGTTGTTAATAAATACTTAACATTACACACTTTCCACAATCCTCCTCTGGTTCGATATCCGACTTATCCTATCTACATAGTTTAGTTGGTTTTTGCATGTCCATAACGACAGACATCAGCTACTACCCGGGGTAGAAGTGTTTGGGATCTGATTTACTTCTTCCGGGGATCCACTTTCAGACATGGTGGTTTTAAGTGAAAAGAGCTACACTACTAGGTCTTTTTGAGAAGAAATAGTGGCGTAGCCCCACGGTGGGCGCCAACTTGTTGATGCAACAAATACAAGACCAACGGTGGTAGCTGGGCTGGTTAGGCAGAAAGGTTGAAGGGTTCAACTTAGCCTAACGCAGGTCGTGGGGTCCCCCCACGTTTGCAAAACGTGGAAGGAGGTTCACTAGTTAGTTTTTGTTATTTGCTGAAGATCCTCCTCTGAATTGTATCCAGATTTGGATGTGGGAGCAAATAGAATGTGTGAGGTATGTGTGAAAAGGAGTGACTTGCTCGTAAGCAAGTACTCAATGTGAATGACCAGAGATTAGAGAATCAGAGCTGGCCAGGAGATGTTTTCTGAAGTAAATGAAGTGTCAATTTATAAGAGAAGACATCTCCCGAAGTAGAATGTATTAGACTAGTAACCTTGCTTGCAGTGGAGGGATTCCCCTTTTAGGGGTTAAAACCTTTTGACCCCTGGATAATAGCGTGCATTGTGGAGACCTGCTTTGCTTTTGCGGCTGTGGGTTGGTGAAGTGATCTCCGGATGTGACTGGCCACTGTTTCCGTATTGCTTTTCCCATCCCACAGCTTTTCAACCATTGAACCGTTTAACCCTTTAAGCGTTTACATATTTAGTCATTTTATTTAGTCTTGGGCTACCCCCGTCATCATCGATCAAAGGCTGTTACAAGTGCAATGGCAGACAAGAATCAAGAAATCTGATCTGGTAGGGCAGTCGCGTAGCGCGACGACGAAAGAGGTAAGGCTCGCGCTACGCGAGCATGAGGGGTCAGCCAACATATTTTTATTAATTGCAGTATTGGTCCTTGGCTCTTCAAACTTTGTAAAGACTTTATTTTCTTGCACTTTGAGCCCTTGTAATTGACGTATAAGGGCTTCATTACATATACCCACTTTGTTAAGTCCCCGGTAAACTTAATTGTTACCCGAGAAGGCCTAACTTTCAACGTTGACGCTTTAACCCCTCGCACACGAATTTGATCACAACTTTCTCATACGTTGACGAAACTTTATGAAATTTTTATCGTGCATTCTAGTGAGCATAAATAAATTGTTACAAAGCTTCGGGTTTGTCAAAAGGTCAATCAGAGGTAAAATTTAAACATGTTGACACATTTAACCCCTGTAGTTTGTAATCTCTCACTTTTAGCTTCGTATGATCCATGATTTATTCGTTTGAAGGTATGAGCATCATGTAGGGTTAATATACAATATATTTATTCACTGTTGACATTTAGAACTCGTATATTCACATACTTTCCATGATTGTCAACTTAAATCCATTTATAACATTCTTTCACGCGTTCAAACATATGACACGTGTCTACACATTATAGGACGTGAATTTTCGAGGTGTTACACATACCTTACCCACAAATGACGCCAGGGTGGTCGTGAGATTCTTGAAAAGTTTGTTCGCCCGATTTGGCGCTCCGAAAGCGCTTATTAGTGACAGAGGGACTCATTTCTGTAATACACAGCTTGAAAAGGCTTTGTCCCGTTACGGTGCGCATCATCGTTTGTCCACACCGTATCATCCGCATACGAGTGGGCAGGTGGATGTAACACCTCGAAAGTTCACGTCCTATAATGCGTTGACACGTGTCATATGTTTGAACGTGTGAAAGAATGTTCTGAAGAGACTAAAGTTGACAAACTTGAAAAGTATATGAAAATACGAGTTCCAAATGTCAACAGTGAATAAATATATTGTACATTAACCCTACATAATGTTTATACCATCAAACGAATAAATCATGGATCATACGAAGCCGAAGCTTTGTAACTGTTAAGTATGCTCACTAGAATGCACGATATAAATTTCATAAAGTTTCGTTATCGTATGAGAAAGTTATGATCAAATTCGTAAGCGAGGGGTTAAAGCGTTAATGTTGAAAGTTATGACTTTTCGGGTTAACCAGAAGTGTCCAGGGACTTGGAAAAGTGGGTATAAGTCCTAAAGCCCTTGTAGGTAAATAATAAGGGGTCAAATTGCAAAATATAAGCTTGGTTGACCTTTCGAAGAGCCAAGGGGCAAGATGTGGAAAACAGAAAATGAAAAATCTGTTTACAGGGGTCAGGCGGGCCGAGTAAAGGTTAATGAAACCTTACGCGGGCCGCGTAAGGACGTCAGATGCAGAAAATGCGAACAGCTTCCTGTTTTCGCACATATCCGACCTTTAATCGATCTTTTTGCATTGTGGGCGACCACTAGGCACCCCCTAAGCACTAGGGACACATGTTAGTGATTTGTGGTCAGTACTAGACTTGCTTGTCAACAATTTGTGGTGTTTAAAACACTATATAAAGGCCATGAGTGCAACAAGTCCCTCACACCTTCATCTGCACATTTGGAGCATTTCTGGAGCCAAGGACTTCTCCTAAGTGATCACATTTCGTGCATAGGACCTTGGTAAGTTTGCTAAACCTTCCTTAGTTAAGTTTTAGCTTAGTTATAGCTTAAAAGTCAAACCGTCGTAATTAACGGTTGACTTTAAGATTAATCACTAATGGTCCAGTGATTAGTCGAATCAAAAGTAGTTATAAGTTGGTAATTATGTGGGTAATAAACCCTTAAAAGGGTTCCCCCTGATTCCCACTCTAATTAGGTCTAATGTCGGGTCAAACTTGTATTTAAAAAGTCAACAGGATACTTAGTTTACAATCTATGCATAATTAGCAATGTAGAACATATACAACCTGTTGGATCATTGTTATAACTTAGTAATTAGTGTAAGAACATGTCTAAACATGTTCAACCCGACAATTTTCTGTAAAGACCCGGTTCGGAACCGAAAGTCGCATAGTTTGACTTTCACTTTGACTTTCAGTTCTGACCCGTTTAAGCATGTTTTAGAAATGCCTTAGAGCTTTATTTGGACCAGGTAACATGCTAGTATAACCCTCTGTGATTATACACCATGGTTCATTAGTTAACCAATTAATATGCATGATTCCGTTAATTGCTCATATGTTGACCATTATGCCCTTTACACCTTAAAGCGTGATTTATGAAAATGTAAAAGTGTAGAAACCTTAGTTACTGATATATAAACTTGTATGCAAAGTTTGACATCAGTTTGAGGTGTAGATTGAGAGTTATGCTCATTAGCGTAAATTGAAGGCTTTATGTTAATTAAACGGCGTAATTAGCGTATTGCCTAGTTAAGCCTACTTTTTGATATCAAACTTATTACCCACTGATGTAATATATTATTTTGGGATTTTTAAAGATTTTTAATTAATTTTAGGCGGAACATAACTTATAGTCGTAGGCTTAATCCGGTAAATGTCGGTTTTGCCCTTACGGGCTATAAAATGAGTTTTACATATCTAAACGAATCCAAACCTTTTGCTACTGATTACATATGATAAATAAATTATTTTAAGCCTTCTGAAATAATAAAAATATCAGCTTCATGTATCAAACCCGTAAATGGCTTCTAATCGCCTTATTAAGCGTTTTTAGCGCATAGTATGTACTAAGACTATTTTTAAACATACAAGGGTGATACCTACTGATATTTTAAGTAAATTATGATATTTTAATAGTAAGCAAAAGTTGTTTAACTAAGACTTCAGTTTTGAGCTTTTCGGCTTATGTGAAATTACCAAAATTCCCCTACGGTGCATAGTTTGGTTATCATTGGTAAATTCACATATATACTTTATCCTACTGTTATAACTTACCAAAATAAGTATTTTTGCTGATTATATCAGACCTGTAACTCAGGTAAATACTTAAACACTTTTATAACCTTTTAAATGACCAAACTACCCCTACGGGGCCTAGTTTGTGTTTAAATACGTTTCGGGCATAATGAAAGACATCTTACTGATGTCACAACATATTTGAGGCATAATTTACTTAGGAAACCTGTATATGGCTCTCATGAATACCCGTCACGCTTATTACGCGTACGGTTCGGTTTATGTAGCAAGTTTACATAAATTAGCCGAAACGGGTCAAACCTTATCGGTTGTATCTCAAAATTCAGAGTGTGTATGAAATACCCATATTATACAAGTCTTCAAACTTGTCGGGTCTGAAACACATTCTATTCCGGTCTTCGCTTAATCATGCGTTTGAACCGTATATTCCCTTAAGACTAACCGGTCTAAGCTTAGGCTAAATTAAAGACCCGTTAGCATTCTAATTGGTTATTTATACCATCATTCCAGACTAGAGCATTTCGGTAAATGGTACCTACGCTTACTTAAGTGAATACAGCTGAGTTATTAGATTCTTGCTATTTAAGACAGGAGCTAGCTCAGGTAAATACTCTTAACTTATTTTCCCTATACGGGCTTGGAATACGGTATTATAATACCGCTTGGTCGGGTATTGAATATTTAATCTTATTATGGTTAAATTATTGAGGTAACCCGGTTTAATCTGTATTGTTTGAAATAAAGACCTTTAGGGGTTAATGACCATGTCCCGGATATCCTTGACATCATTGTATTATAAAATGGCCACGTCTTAAGCACGGGGTGTAGGCATACACCAGACAGTTGCTTAAGTAATAACGGTATCTCACTCTCTTGTGGGCCTATACTTGTGGCGTGTCTGTTAATCTGACTCGGTTTCTACATCGGGCCCTGAACGTACAACGAACATGTAAATCTGTATACAAGGTTATAAATATAATTGTTCCAAGTTAAAAAGGTTAATTTTGCCTCTGTGCATTTTAATCAAATTATAAAAGATATCTTGTGCCACGTGCATTCAAATCAATTTTCTTAAACTCTTTTCAAATGAGTCGGTTGAGTGTATTTACCAGTGAAAACTGACGTATTTTCCAAAAAGGTTAAGTGAACGTAATTGGCGGGCGCTAATAAGGAATCTTGCAAGTTCTAGGCGTCTAAAGTCTGTTGAACAAATGATATGTTTTAAGATCCGCCTGTGGATCCTTTACTTTCCGTTGTAATACTGGATATTACTTTATATTCGGAATGTAATAATATTTATCTTTTGCTTCCGCTGTGCATTTATATATTGTGTTGATTAACTATTATGTTGCCAACCCGTATAGGGAAATAAGTTAAGAGTATTTACCTGAGCAAAGTATCAATCAAAAACAGCAAATGCAAGTACTTTTACTGGGCTCCTGATCTGGAACGAAGGTTTATAATAACCTATTAGAATCCTAACGGTCTTTAATTAAGCTTAAGCTTAGACCGATAAGGTTCAAACGCGTGATTAAGCGAAGACCGGTTTAGAATGTGGTTTTAACCCAACAAGCTTGTATACTTGTTTAATATGGGTAACTTAAACACATTCTGGATTTTGAGATAAAACCGATAAGGTTTGACTTGTTTCGGCTAATTTACGTAAGCTAGTTACATAGGCCGAACCGTACGCGTAAGAGGCGTAACGGGTAATTATAAGAGTCCTAACCAGGTTTCCTAAGTTAATATGCCTCAACTATGTTGTGATATCAGTAGCGTACCTTCCATTATGCCCGAAACGAATTTAAACACAAACTATGCCCCGTATGAGCATTTTGGTAATTTCACATAAGCCGTAAAGCTCAAAACTGCAGTCTGAGGTTAACAACTTTTGCTTACTGTTAAAATATTATTATTTACCTCAAATATCAGTAGGTATCACCCTTAGTATGTTTAAAATGGTTCTAGTACATACTAGGCGTTAAAAACGCTTAATTAGGCTATTAGAAGCCGTTTCCGGGTTCTATATAGAAATCTGATATTTTTATATTTCCAGGAGGTTTAAAATAATTTATTTATCATATCTAATCAGTAGCAAAAGGTTTGGAGTCGTTTAGATATGTAAAACTCATTTTATGGCCCGTAAGGGCAAAACTGACATTTACCGGGTTAAGCCTACGACTATGAGTTTTGCTCAGCCTAAAATTAATTAAAAATCTTTAAAATTCCTAAAATAATATATTACATCAGTGGGTAAAGATTTTGATATCAAAAAGTAGGCTTAACTAGGCTATACGCTAATTACGCCATTTTATTAACATAAAGCTTTCAATTTGCGCTAATGAGCATAACTCTTAATCTACACTTCAAACTGATGTCAAACTTTGTATACAAGTTTATATATCAGTAATTAAAGTTTCCACTCTTTTACATTTCCAAAAATCACGTTTTAAGGTAAAAAGGGCATAATGGTCAACATATGGGCAATTAACGGAATCATGCGTATTAATTGGATAACTAATGATCCGAGGTGTATAATCACAGAGGGTTATACTAGCATGTAACCTGGTCCAAATGAAGCTCTAAGGTATTTCTAAAACATACCATAACGGGTCAGAACTGAAAGTCAAAGTAAAAGTCAAACTATGCGACTTTCGGTTCCGAACCGGGTCTAAACAGGAAATTGTCGGGTTGAACATGTTTAGACATGTTCTTACACTCATTACCAAGTTATATTAATGATCAAACAGGTTATATGTGTTCTACATTGCTAATCATGCATAAATTGTAATTTACACATTCTGTTGACTTTTTAAATACAAGTTTGACCCGACATTTGACCTAGTTAGAGTGGAAATCAGGGGGAACCCTCTTGAGGGTTTATTACCCACATAATTACCAACTTATAACTACTTTTAATTCGAGATATGACTGAGCCATTGTTGACTAATCTCGAAGTCAAACCGTAATTACGACGGTTTGACTTTTAGCTAAATAACTAAGCTAAACTTAATCGAGGAAGGTCAAGGGTACTTACAAGGGTCCTATGCACGAGTAGGGATGTCTTGGATCTGCTCCTAAGCTCCAGAAATGCTCCACAATTGCAGATGAAGGTGTGATCAAAGTTGTTGCACATGAGGGCCTTTTATAGTGATTTAATCACCACAATTTGTTGACACATGGCTCTACTAGTGACCACAACTGATCAACACATGTCCCTAGATGTTTAGGGGTTGTTTAGGGGCCAAGCATGAAGAGGAAAATCGATCAAAGGCTGTTACAAGTGCAATGGCAGACAAGAATCAAGAAATCTGATCTGGTAGGGCAGTCGCGTAGCACGACGACGAAAGAGGTAAGGCTCGCGCTACGCGAGCATGAGGGGTCAGCCAACATATTTTTATTAATTGCAGTATCGGTCCTTGGCTCTTCAAACTTTGTAAAGACTTTATTTTCTTGCACTTTGAGCCCTCGTAATTGATGTATAAGGGCTTCATTACATATACCCACTTTGTTAAGTCCCCGGTTAACTTAATTGTTACCCGAGAAGGCCAAACTTTCAACGTTGACGCTTTAACCTCTCGCACACGAATTTGATCACAACTTTCTCATACGTTGACGAAACTTTATGAAATTTTTATCGTGCATTCTAGTGAGCATAAATAAATTGTTACAAAGCTTCGGGTTTGTCAAAAGGTCACTCAGAGGTACAATTTAAACATGTTGACACATTTAACCCCTGTAGTTTGTAATCTCTCACTTTTAGCTTCGTATGATCCATGATTTATTCGTTTGAAGGTATGAGCATCATGTAGGGTTAATATACAATATATTTATTCACTGTTGACATTTAGAACTCGTATATTCATATACTTTCCATGATTGTCAACTTAAATCCTTTTATAACATTCTTTCACGCGTTCAAACATATGACACGTGTCTACACATTATAGGACGTGAATTTTCGAGGTGTTACACATACCTTACCCACAAATGATGCCAGGGTGGTCGTGAGATTCTTGAAAAGTTTGTTCGCCCGATTTGGCGCTCCGAAAGCACTTATTAGTGACAGAGGGACTCATTTCTGTAATACACAGCTTGAAAAGGCTTTGTCCCGTTACGGTGTGCATCATCGTTTGTCCACGCCCTATCATCCGCAGACGAGCGGGCAGGTGGATGTAACACCTCGAAAATTCACGTCATATAATGCGTTGACACGTGTCATATGTTTGAACGTGTGAAAGAATGTTCTGAAGGGACTAAAGTTGACAAACTTGAAAAGTATATGAAAATACGAGTTCTAAATGTCAACAGTGAATAAATATATTGTACATTAACCCTACATAATGTTTATACCATCAAACGAATAAATCATGGATCATACGAAGCTAAAAGTGAGAGATTACAAACTACAGGGGTTAAATGTGTCAACATGTTTAAGTTATACCTCTGAGTGACCTTTTGACAAACCCGAAGCTTTGTAACTGTTAAGTATGCTCACTAGAATGCACGATATAAATTTCATAAAGTTTCGTTATCGTATGAGAAAGTTATGATCAAATTCGTAAGCGAGGGGTTAAAGCGTTAACGTTGAAAGTTATGACTTTTCGGGTTAACCAGAAGTGTCCAGGGACTTGGCAAAGTGGGTATAAGTCCTAAAGCCCTTGTAGGTAAATAATAAGGGGTCAAATTGCAAAATATAAGCTTGGTTGACCTTTCGAAGAGCCAAGGGGCAAGATGTGGAAAACAGAAAATGAAAAATCTGTTTACAGGGGTCAGGCGGGCCGAGTAAAGGTTAATGAAACCTTACGCGGGCCGCGTAAGGACGTCAGATGCAGAAAATGCGAACAGCTTCCTGTTTTCGCACATATCCGACCTTTAATCGATCTTTTTGCATTGTGGGCGACCCCTAGGCACCCCCTAAGCACTAGGGACACATGTTAGTGATTTGTGGTCAGTACTAGACTTGCTTGTCAACAATTTGTGGTGTTTAAAACACTATATAAAGGCCATGAGTGCAACAAGTCCCTCACACCTTCATCTGCACATTTGGAGCATTTCTGGAGCCAAGGACTTCTCCTAAGTGATCACATTTCGTGCATAGGACCTTGGTAAGTTTGCTAAACCTTCCTTAGTTAAGTTTTAGCTTAGTTATAGCTTAAAAGTCAAATCGTCGTAATTAACGGTTGACTTTAAGATTAATCACTAATGGTCCAGTGATTAGTCGAATCAAAAGTAGTTATAAGTTGGTAATTATGTGGGTAATAAACCCTTAAAAGGGTTCCCCCTGATTCCCACTCTAACTAGGTCTAATGTCGGTTCAAACTTGTATTTAAAAAGTCAACAGGATACTTAGTTTACAATCTATGCATAATTAGCAATGTAGAACATATACAACCTGTTGGATCATTGTTATAACTTAGTAATTAGTGTAAGAACATGTCTAAACATGTTCAACCCGACAATTTTCTGTAAAGACCCGGTTCGGAACCGAAAGTCGCATAGTTTGACTTTCACTTTGACTTTCAGTTCTGACCCGTTTAAGCATGTTTTAGAAATGCCTTAGAGCTTTATTTGGACCAGGTAACATACTAGTATAACCCTCTGTGATTATACACCATGGTTCATTAGTTAACCAATTAATATGCATGATTCCGTTAATTGCTCATATGTTGACCATTATGCCCTTTACACCTTAAAACATGATTTATGAAAATGTAAAAGTGTAGAAACCTTAGTTACTGATATATAAACTTGTATGCAAAGTTTGACATCAGTTTGAGGTGTAGATTGAGAGTTATGCTCATTAGCGTAAATTGAAGGCTTTATGTTAATTAAACGGCGTAATTAGCGTATTGCCTAGTTAAGCCTACTTTTTGATATCAAACTTATTACCCACTGATGTAATATATTACTTTGGGATTTTTAAAGATTTTTAATTAATTTTAGGCGGAACATAACTTATAGTCGTAGGCTTAATCCGGTAATTGTCGGTTTTGCCCTTACGGGCTATAAAATGAGTTTTACATATCTAAACGAATCCAAACCTTTTGCTACTGATTACATATGATAAATAAATTATTTTAAGCCTTCTGAAATAATAAAAATATCAGCTTCATGTATCAAACCCGTAAATGGCTTCTAATCGCCTTATTAAGCGTTTTTAGCGCATAGTATGTACTAAGACTATTTTTAAACATACAAGGGTGATATCTACTGATATTTTAAGTAAATTATGATATTTTAACAGTAAGCAAAAGTTGTTTAACTAAGACTTCAGTTTTGAGCTTTTCGGCTTATGTGAAATTACCAAAATGCCCCTATGGTGCATAGTTTGGTTATCATTGGTAAATTCACATATATACTTTATCCTACTGTTATAACTTACCAAAATAAGTATTTTTGCTGATTATATCAGACCTGTAACTCAGGTAAATACTTAAACACTTTTATAACCTTTTAAATGACCAAACTACCCCTACGGGGCCTAGTTTGTGTTTAAATACGTTTCGGGCATAATGAAAGACATCTTACTGATGTCACAACATATTTGAGGCATAATTTACTTAGGAAACCTGTATATGGCTCTCATGAATACCCGCCACGCTTATTACGCGTACGGTTCGGTTTATGTAGCAAGTTTACATAAATTAGCCGAAACGGGTCAAACCTTATCGGTTGTATCTCAAAATTCAGAGTGTGTATGAAATACCCATATTATACAAGTCTTCAAACTTGTCGGGTCTAAAACACATTATATTCCGGTCTTCGCTTAATCATGCGTTTGAACCGTATATTCCCTTAAGACTAACCGGTCTAAGCTTAGGCTAAATTAAAGACCCGTTAGCATTCTAATTGGTTATTTATACCATCATTCCAGACTAGAGCATTTCGGTAAATGGTACCTACGCTTACTTAAGTGAATACAGCTGAGTTATTAGATTCTTGCTATTTAAAACAGGAGCTAGCTTAGGTAAATACTCTTAACTTATTTTCCCTATACGGGCTTGGAATACGGTATTATAATACCGCTTGGTCGGGTATTGAATATTTAATCTTATTATGGTTAAATTATTGAGGTAACCCGGTTTAATCTGTATTGTTTGAAATAAAGACCTTTAGGGGTTAATGACCATGTCCCGGATATCCTTGACATCATTGTATTATAAAATGGCCACGTCTTAAGCACGGGGTGTAGGCATACACCTGACAGTTGCTTAAGTAATAACGGTGTCTCACTCTCTTGTGGGCCTATACTTGTGGCGTGTCTGTTAATCTGACTCGGTTTCTACATCGGGCCCTGAACGTACAACGAACATGTAAATCTGTATATAAGGTTATAAATATAATTGTTCCAAGTTAAAAAGGTTAATTTTGCCTCTGTGCATTTTAATCAAATTATAAAAGATATCTTGTGCCACGTGCATTCAAATCAATTTTCTTAAACTCTTTTCAAATGAGTCGGTTGAGTGTATTTACCAGTGAAAACTGACGTATTTTCCAAAAAGGTTAAGTGAACGTAATTGGCTGGAAGCTCAGGGCGCTAATAAGGAATCTTGCAAGTTCTAGGCGTCTAAAGTCTGTTGAACAAATGATATGTTTTAAGATCCGCCTGTGGATCCTTTACTTTCCGTTGTAATACTGGATATTACTTTATATTCGGAATGTAATAATATTTATCTTTTGCTTCCGCTGTGCATTTATATATTGTGTTGATTAACTATTATGTTGCCAACCCGTATAGGGAAATAAGTTAAGAGTATTTACCTGAGCAAAGTATCAATCAAATACAGCAAATGCAAGTACTTTTACTGGGCTCCTAATCTGGAACGAAGGTTTATAATAACCTATTAGAATCTTAACGGTCTTTAATTAAGCTTAAGCTTAGACCGATACGGTTCAAACGCGTTATTAAGCGAAGACCGGTTTAGAATGTGGTTTGACCCAACAAGCTTGTATACTTGTTTAATATGGGTAACTTAAACACATTCTGGATTTTGAGATAAAACCGATAAGGTTTGACTTGTTTCGGCTAATTTACGTAAGCTAGTTACATAGGCCGAACCGTACGCGTAAGAGGCGTAACGGGTAATTATAAGAGTCCTAACCAGGTTTCCTAAGTTAATATGCCTCAACTATGTTGTGATATCAGTAGGGTACCTTCCATTATGCCCGAAACAAATTTAAACACAAACTATGCTCCGTAGGGGCATTTTGGTAAATGGACATCGGTTGAAGTTGTACGTTGCCGGGCCGATTGAGTCGGCGGTGGAGGTCATCGAGCTCCAAACCCCGCACACATCATAAGTGTGGGGAGGAGAGAGTCTACGCTACTGACTCGCGGACTAAAAATGTAGCAAGAGAGTCTTTGACTCTTTAGGGGTAATATCGTCTTTTTATGTGTTTTTCTAGTTTTAGCGTAATTTAGATACGTTTGTTAGTTTCTGTTAGTTTGTACAATTTTTAGACGTGCCGGGCGAAGGTTCTATGTTGCGATATTGATTAAACAGTTTGCGTGTGAAAAAATGGCGAAAAACGGCCAAAACAGTTGCTGGAAATAGCTTCTGCAGAAAAAAACTGATATGCAGCTGTTGCACGACCGTGCCATGTGTCGCACGACCGTGCGTTTGCGGGCTGGCTTGCACGACGAGTCGCACCCCCGGTGCATCTCCGAGAATAGCTTGCAGGTTTGAAAAATGTCGGTGATGCACGACCGTGCGAGAGGCAGGGGCAATTTTGTCATTTGCACATTATAAAAACCCCCATCTGCTGCCATCTCACTCATTCGCGAACCCTAACTGCAGACGGCCATTCCAGAGTGATTTCGCCTCAAATCGCACGGTTTTTTCGCACGGTTTCACACACTTCTTCGCACGGTACGTTCCTTCTTGTAGATTTTCTGTTTCTTCGCTTTCTAGGTTAGATTCTTCCGATTCTTCAAGGTTTTTAGGGTTCCCTTCATAAATACAAGCGAAACCCTAGCCCTTGCTAGAATCTCATGTCTCGTGAACAACCGGCTGTTTTTCCGACCCCTGTTTACATAAAAACTTGTTGATTTTGAAAAAAATCTGGCTACTCAGAGCCTGGGTCAGAATCTGCAGAAAAACAAAGTCGCACGGACGTTCCTCGGACGGAACGGTCGTGCATTTCCGGCTGTTTTTGATATTTTGCTGTTGGCTCGGTAATGCACGGTTGTGCCGTTGACTGCACGCCGTGCAGTTGCGACAACTGCTGGCCAACTTTGCTCTTTCTCGGTGACGCACGACCGTGCGTCTCGTCGCACGTCCGTGCGACAGGCCCAGATCAGCATAACAGAATCTTCATAACTACGTGTTCTGCTGTTTTTGAGTGAAATTTTTCCTGTTCCCGCTATTCTAACGATATTTCTCTTACCAATGGATCATCCTTTCTTGCAATTTAACCCCGATGATGAGAGAGAAGCTCTTTGTATCCCAAGACGTGACGCCTTATGGAGAAGGCGAGGGCAATTCGGCGTCCCCCGGAGGCTGGATTGGGAGGTTATGAGGGATCTAAATCAGCGTGAGCGACTTGAACACATGCTCACTATCCCACTTTTGCGTCTTATCGATATCAACCGCCCCATCTATCTTGAGCTAACGATAGAGTTCTTCTCCACATATGCCTACGAAAAACCACTTGCTCATAAAAGGCCAAAATTCCACTACAAGGAGCGGATAGCTTTCAGGTTGGGTGGACACTGGCACAGTTGGTCGGTGGGTAGATTGGGTAGGAGGCTTGGAATTTACATAAGAGAAGACATGGATTCCGAATTCTTCACGGAGCAGTTTACCTTTCCAACTGATGAAGCACGGGCCGCGTTTTGGGCTGAAAATGCAATTAGTGACCCTTACGACCCGAGAATGTCTAAAGTTTCACGATTGAAAGACCCTTTACATCGAGTGATGCATCATGTATTCAGCCACACAATTTGCGGGCGCATGGACAGTTTAGGGAACTGTCCAACACCGGATTTGATATTTCTTTATGCGCTGGTTGAGGGAGTACACATCAACCTAGCCGTAAGGATGGCAGAATATTTTGTGAAGAGCTCAGGGAGGACGCCCAACAGTCAGATTCACAGCGGTCAGTATGTGACCGAAATTGCTTACAATTTAGGCTTGATGACTGATGAGGTACTTGAGAGTCTCACTCTGGTGACTAAAGGGGTATATGTTGATATTCGATCATTGAAAGCGATGGGGTTGATTGCTGAAATGGATCGGGGGGATAGATTGAGGGGTCTAAACAACGAGGCCTGGGACCCGTTGCCCCCAGCTGAGGAGGAAAATGAGGATGAGGAGATGCATGATCAGGAGCAGCACGGACCACAGACACCACCACATTCACCGCAGCATCATGGATACCACCACCAGGATTGGCCCGAGGGCATTCCCTCTTACCCTGAGTTTTACCAGCAGTTCCAACAAATGCAGGTTAACCAGGAGCAGCATGGGATTTATATTGACCAGATTAGGACTAGTCAGGACCAGATCAGGGCTAGTCAGGACCAGATCAGGGCTACTCAGGATCAGATCAGGCGAACCAGGACAGCTTGTACCAGGGGGTGAGTGCTGGGTTCTCATACCTGTTCGGGGAAATACATCATGCCTATCCCGACTACTTTCAGCATCATCCGCAGTTCCCACCCTGGAACCCACCTGGTTATGGAGATGCGGGCCCGTCCTACACGAGAGATGATGCTGGTGACGATGATTAGGAGACAGTGGTGTTGATCGTTGGTGGTTTTTATTATTTCAGTACTTTATATTTCGGGTGTTCATTTTGTTTGTATTTCAAACACCCTCGGTTATGTACTCTTTATTTTCTGACACTTTCGTATGTTTACTTTATTTTCGTGTTGGGATTTTTAGTACTTATATTTATGTACATTATGGTTTATTTGGGTTTATTTTGTTTCTGTTCTGTTTTGCTGTACCATATGACATACTTGCAGATTTTGGCTATCAAATCTTGGACCGGAGCACATGACAGATACAGCTTTGGAAGTCTCGTTTCATCAGAAATCATCTTGAGGGGAGTACTATTATCCTTTTTCTCTATATTTCGGGTTTCGCATTGGGGACAATGCGAAGTTCAAGTGTGGGGAGGGGTTTAACTTTGTTTGTCTATGTTAAAAAAATCAAATCAGAAAAATCATTCAAAAATATCTGTATTTTGTATATATTTTAGTAAATAAACCGGTTGGTTGTGTTTTAGAAAGCTTTGGACTTGAAAAAACTCGACAAGCAAAATAAATTTTGAAAAGAAAACCGGAAAGCGTGACAAACAAAGAAAGACTTGCATGATAGTTTTCACACTTTTACCCATTCCTTCCGTTACGTGAGCATGTTTGAGCCTTGATATTGTTATATATTTGTTCATTTCGGAGTAGGAGTGAGCCGGATGTCATGTGTAATTTAGAACTTGTCACTAGTATGCTTGTTAAGACCATGAACTTGCGGAATTGTGTAAAAGTGATAGAGGCACTTAGATTACCCCTTTGTTGTTAGCCTTGTTCTTTGTGTTGTGTTTCCCGTATACCTTACATTACCTTTAAGATAAACCATGTCGAGCCTTCCCGTTTACCTTTGTTTACCCAACATAATCGCCCACTTAGCCAAATTTAGCCTTTTTATGTTTTAAACCTTTTAGTGTTGAAACTCGGTCAAAATAACCGTTTAACTAGCGCTTGTTATAGTTTATTTTTCATTGTATAAATCCATTAGTTTTTATGCTATATAAAAAAAACAGAAAAAAAAACACCCTAAAATAGGGTGAAGTAGACAAAATTCGAGCAATTTTGAATGATAAAATGATGAAATCTTGTTTATGAGCTCGTTGTTGCATAAGTCGCCTTTTTAAGGCGTTTGTATGTATAGTTTGTTGTATTGCGCTTGTTAAACGTAGCTACCGAGTTTTAACCATTTCGCCACTTTAAATATCCATTTCCATACCCTTCGCCCAAGCCTAACGTTACACCCCGTAAAGACCTCTTGATTTACACTTTTTCGCATGTTAGTTGGTGGAGAGGAGATCTTATGACAAGCTTATGATATTACACATTTCATTGATGAGGCATTGAGTGTTTGCACATACACATTTTATGTATGTTTCATAAATTAAACCGAGTGTGTGTGAATATTGTGAGTTGTGTGAAGATTAGCATGTTAAGTCAATTGAAAGTGAAGTCACGCCTTTTTGGTTATCACCACATATTTGCATATGCTTGTTGGGTTTGATTCATTTGATGTTGTATTTCGAAAAACCGGCTAACCGTTTGTAGTTTTTTTCAATAAAATAGTGTGTAAATTTTCGTTCTTGTTTGATTCTATCTTTTATTGCATTTTAGTTTAGCTTGCTTGAGGACAAGCAAGGTTCAAGTGTGGGGAGATTTGATATTCGCTAATTTACACATATTTTAGTCCCCCATTTTATCCCCATTTTATGCGTTTTCGGCCGTAAAACCGTCATTCGGATACTTAATCATGTATACTTTTGTTTACAGGCCTAAAACAGCATACCAGACAAGATGATAGTGAAAACGAAGACTTTCTGGACGAAACGACAAAGCTGCGAACATTCTGTTGGAATTCTGACCTGGGCGAATGGAACGGTCGTGCCACCTAGTGAACGACCGTGCGTTTCCGACAAACCAGCCCAGCCCGGCAATGAACGAGGGTGCGACTCGGCGTGCAAGCATATCCCGATAATGCACGGGGCGTGCGGTTGGTTGCACCCCGTGCGGGTTCGATGATCAGCAAAACCCCGGAACTGCACCACCAGTGCAGTTGTCCATGCAACATCCCAGAAGTGAACGATTGTGCCGTACGAAGAATGGTCGTGCGAGACCTACGACTGGTCAAGATCTGATGACGTCATGCAGTATGGTGCACCATACCTCCAATAATGCATAAAGTGAACGGTCGTGCGACAGGGTGCACGACCGTGCGAGATCGAAATTATATAAAAACTTGCAAAAACATTCTGCTCGTAACTCTGGACATTTTGGAAGCGAATCTGGCGATTTTCAGGCTCCGGAGGCTTCTGCTTTCACCCGGATTCAAGCCACATTGTGCCGATTAGCTTCGTTGTCTTCCAGATTCTTAATCTAGTGCTTGTTTATGGTTTGGTTTTCTAATCTTTCCATAATTTTGTTAATCTTTCAAGCATTTAGATTAATGTTTATGTATTATTGTAGCCTTTGGGCAAAAACACAACAATCCCTTGCTTGATTATAACCATTAGGATGTTAATCTTTGTTTGTAATGACACTTGGAAATATTTTCTATGTTAATCTTTGAAGATTAGTTTGCATCCTTGTTATTGATATTGATTTCTTGATTATAAGTAATTTTGTTGGATGATTGGTATTTGGTTAGTTAAGATAGTTGAAAAATGAAGCTTAATTAATCTTGTATTAGTAAACTTTAAACTTGGTTAACTAGTTTAGCTTGGTTAAAATGTGTGCACCATGATACTAGAAATGGTTAGTGGTTTAATAAAATGTCATTATTGTTAATCAATAAAGCTTGCCGTCACGTAAGGACCTTAACGGGTTAAATGGTGTCGTTATAAATTCTTGCCATGATTTGTTAGCTTAGTTAGTAGTTTAGGCCAAAATTGCTATCTTGGTGAATTTATGTGCAAGATTTGTAAAATGAACTCGGTTGTGATTTAATCTAGTTTATGCTTGTCTCGGTGGTTGCATTGTGTTTATCGGTGTCGCTTTCCTTGTTTAAGTGAGGTTAGAAAACTCCTAACGGATGACTAACTTATTTTTAAGAGATTTTCATAGACATTTATCAATTGCACGTTAAAGAACAATTTTAGGTGGTTAAAGTGTGTTTATCGTTTTAACTTTCCGAATGATTGTCATGTTAGGATTCCCGAAAGGGATACTAATTGTCTCAAAAGTGGAGAATTGATCAAATGCTTCTAGTGCCAAAACCGACTTAGTTGACATGCTTTGGTTGTGTATTAAGCAAGGCTATTTATCTATTTTTATATTTGAATTCTATTATGTTTTATAAGTAGTTGTTTATGCTTACTTTAGTTTATTAAAAATCAAACAACTTATGTTTTTACCGGTAGTTAGTGACAAAGGTCTAGTATTATTCCTCCGCCCATTTCCTTGGATCGATACTTGGTTCTTACCGATACTTTACTACATATATGACGGGGTACACTTGCCTCTTTCGTGTGTGTTTTGATGTTAAAGTAATAATCACTTTTATAAATTTAAAACCGAATCGTGTGTTTATTCATGATAAAAATATGTATATACGCGCACACGTCAATATACATCACCAATAGCACGTTTTGAAGACTACTAAAATGTCATGTCATCCTCCATTTCAGTGTGAGGCCGTGCACTAGCAAGCGTATCTTTGCTAGTGCTTGGCTTGTTTAAAAACCAAACCGAGCTGATTGGCTCGCATTCAACTAAGCTGTAATCAAACAGAGGGCCGGTTATTAAAGGGTGCAGGAGGTGCTTGCGATCAGGGCCCAAACCAATATAGGGCCCGAAAAAATTTTAAATTATATATATATATATATATTAAAAAAATCTGAATGTTTGTTTAATAAAGGGCCTGCTTAAAAGGGACTAGTCTAAACAAATATTGGGCCCAATTAACAAGCCCAAGTGACTAGTCTAAAGAAAAATAAGGCATGCTAGATCAGAGAAAGGAAGGAAACAAAACGTCGCATATAAAATGTTGTTGACAATTCAGGTAACCGTGGCATCGACAGAAAGAAGTTTCTCAAAGTTGAAGTTGTTGAAGTCCTATTTACGTTCTACAATGTCACAAGAAAGGCTAAACGGGTTGGTAATAATTTCTATTGAAAGTGAAATATTAGATACTATGGATTACAAGGAGTTGATCGAGAGCTTTTTCTTCAAAAAACGCTAGAAGAACCACACTGTTCGCTTAGCAAGTAGGTTCGATAATTTGATCATTTTTGCTACACTATTTTTATTACTTTGTTTTATCTATTTCATAACAATTATCATAGTATTATGGGTTTTTAGTATTATATATTTCATTGAATGATTGATGAGTTTATATTATATGAAGATTTGCGAATAGGGCCCAAACTTTTTATCTCGAACAGGCCAATTTTTTTTTGTGATTTTCGGAGACAGCCCTGATCAAACAAGTGTATTTCCAACACTTTTCGATAGAGCGTCTAGCAACTTGGACAACCCGATTCCTTTGTAGCAAGTTCCATAAACTAAAAGTTAATGGGCTACGTGTAATTTAATAAAGCAAGCCCACCCACCCACCCTTATGGACTGGTTATCACACACATTTTAGCAGCCCAAACCCTAATTCTGCCGCACTTTTCTGATATGTACCACTCCTCACCCATGCGTACATCATTCCATGCATATATCTTCACACATGAGTACATGTAGCCCACGTTCATGCAGCAAGTAATTTAATCAATTGGCCAAAGAAATTAGAAAGGAACTTGAAGAATTTTAGATACAAGATAATAGACTCAATTCATTTTCATTCCTTCATAAAAAGAAATGGACATACATAGACTCGTTCAAATAGAATTCACAATGTTAATCATCTAACCCACTACTCCACTAACTCAACTAATAACTAAATATGGAGATAAAAAAGGAAATCATACAAATCATGTGGAAACAAAGAAAGTGGCACGTAACATTTTCACTCTTTGTCGTCCTATGCGCGCTCCTGTCATTTTCGCTTCGAGGTAAACCCTTATTCATACTCAAAAGTGATCTCTAGTGTAAGTTTTCTATTAACCTCTTATATGTTTGCTTCTATTTGCTTCTTGTTGCTTTCATATCTGAATTTTCGCTTTATCGAAAGAAGAACATGTTATTGCTAACAAATGCATTAATATGGGTCAATATGGGTCTTTTACAAATTGTTATGGGTGGTTTTGGGAAATGTTTTATAGTCGAAAGGGTTAGAGCGGGTCACTTAGAAGATGTAGAAACTAATCTACGAGTCAAATTGGGTCGGCAAAGTTAAGACCATGTTTTATAGTCAAAAGGGTTAGGGCGGGTCCCTTGGAGGATGATCCGCCACGTAGGATCCACGTAGGATGGGTATGAGGATGAGGCAAAGAGGATGGAGGTATGGAAATGGGGGGATGAACCTAAAATGTATATGTATATATTGTATGTATATGTGTGTGAGAGAGGGGGATGGGTGGTTTTTGTCTTCTTGTGGATCGTCGCCATCGTCTCAAAAGTGACGGAGAGGACGAAGACGGTAGGGAGTGGGGCGGTGTTCGGACCGGCGCCGGACCAAGACGGTAGGGGGACGACCCCCATACCGTGTAGTCTAAGGTCCCTGGGCTTAGATAGCTTACACAAAAGCTCATGGTGAAATACAATACAGTCTACAAAAAAAACTAATAAAAAAGACACATGTAAACAAAGGTTAAATAGCTGGCGGATAAAAAACTCAGGGTAAATCAAAGCTGTCCCCAAGAACTCTAAAAAAAGTTAGGCCTCGGGCGACAAAAATATCTAGGCCCAAAATTGGGGTTAAGAGGATGTGAATTAAAAAAATAAAACTTTGGTGGTGAAGCCCTTAAACTTGAGACCTTTACATTATCTTGAGATGTTTTTTTCCACTTCACCACCAACACATTTTTGTATAATAAACGGAAGCATATACTAAATATATAATTTAGTATATATATATATAAAAGTTTATAAAATCTTCCGGACCCTTTGAAACTTTGGGCCTCAAGCGACGGCATGGGTTGGTCAGCCCAAGAGCCGGCCCTGGGCTAAATAGCCGACATGTGAAAACAAAAGAGAGCTAAATAGCCCGAGGCTAAAAATCGAAGACTAAATCCTTTGACATTTAGCCCACTTTTTACATGTGTCCCAATCTGTCTAGATATTACGTGGACTCCTTGTATTAACCATGAGTTTTTTTTTCTTCGAAAGTTAAGCCTATGCCATCTGATCCTATTTGAAATTTTGTTAAATTTTTTGAACTTGATATATTTCTTTTTTATTTTCATTCATTTTTAACTTTTTTTTAGAATTGAACTTCATTAAAAAACACCTCCGACCTAAGCGGGCAAAATGCCAATACAATACAAAACCCCCGACTCAAACGGACAAAAGAACAAACTACAACATATACATAGGATATTTACTCCAGTCGTTCCAACAGATATCAACCATCTCCGGGTCATCAAACAAGAACTTTTACTCTATGTTCCCGAGTCTCATTTAACAATGGGATGGGAAGGAGAATTTTCTCGCCTAATTTCTCAAATTTGGGAGGATGAATATATGGTCATATTTTCTTCCATTTTTCCTCATTTTCCCTCCCCTCAAAAAAGCCCAAGCCCGATGGGTATACCCGAAATCCGAAACATCGGGCCAGGCCCAATGGGTATGGGTCGGGTACGGGCTTAAAAAAAGAAAAAAAAATCGGGTACGGGTATGGATTTAGTGATACCCGCCCGATACCCGGCCCATTTACCCGAATAACACCCGAAAGTATCATATTATAGATTTCCATATATATAAACTTAATACATTGTGACACCCTAATTCGTATGTGACTAAAGTCGCAGCGGAAATTCGTACCATAAAAATTTCTTTCGTTACAAACACCTCGACGCACTAAAAATTCATTTTTAAGGTTAATTCTTTTACAATAAATACATTTATTATACTCGTTTACAATAAGGAAACATAATCTAGCTTCACTCAGTTACGTACTCAACACTCCCGTACAATCTATCTTGTGACTCGATCTTTGATCGCTCCTTTTACATATGATAATCTGGCTCGAACAACCTGCACTCACCAAACACATACAAGACATTAATATGTTATCAATATAAACGATACTTAGCCTTGGATTATTTACATTCCATTATTCCTTTACATTAAACGTTCCTTCTGAGTACCTCACTTCTGGTGAGTCTTCGATACTGTACCTGCATTACCCCTAAACCTCCAGGTACACGAATAACAACATAAAAAGCTAATCATATTGAATGACTTACATACATACCTAAACTTCATACATAATATCTCTATACATACATATGTACACACATGCATACGTACCTATTTGCATACATACTCACGCACATACATGCCAACCTACATGCATACCTACATATAAATACATCTACATCATTATATGCGTATCTACATATACACATACCTACACCATTACGTACGCTCATTACATTATACATATGTACATACATACATCCCTACTTGCAACATACCAAACTCATACAAAACCTACTCTCATACATACCATCATATATCCACGTACTTTCTCACATACTTATATACATACATACATACATACCTATCCACACATGTGCATACACTTAAGTTTATAAAAACATAAGTTAAATTAGTCATACGCAACTTAAAACGCTTTTAAATGAGTTCCCAAGACAAAACGAGACACGAAAACAACTTTCGGCGAAACACACCCCGTCGCGTCGCGCGACCCCCCGTCGCGCCACATAACTTGATTGTTTGATCTAAATTCCTCATGAACCCTATAATTTCAACATTTGTATATCATAAAAGATTAAGTTCTCGGATGTCTTGCATCCACTTGACCCATTTTCGCTCAAGAGCTTATTTTGACCCGTTAAGGGTATTTGCGCATTTTAAGGTCCTTAGCTTACGAAAATCATACTTCTCGCTTTCTTACTTTTTCAAAACATTACACTAATCGAATAGCTTATTTCTAAACTACTTTTAAGATCGTTTGCCCAATATACCCATCAAGGGCATTTCAGTCAACTTTAATCCCATCATTTACGACGAAAGACTTCAACACATATTTGACCTCAAACATCATGTTTAATTAATTAAAACACTTTATTACTTAATCGAACTAAGAAGTGATTACGGAAATCACTTACCTTATGCGTCCGTGCCCGTATCCGATTCCTTGCCTCTTCTTGACCCGTTAACACCTCATGCTTGAGCCCGTCTCGACGTGATTCCTATACTTTCATTTCATTGAAATCACGCTCTTATTAGCATACTCATTTGTACATGTTTACAATCATGTCAATAGCATATTTCACACTTAACTTTCATTAGTCGTTTCTAACAACATAACTTATATAATCATATCCATATACGTTTAAACTCATGTAACTCATCATGTCATTACATTTAACGCGGATTGCTATAACATGTATCATATGACTTCCTATAATCCTACCTTTACGACAACGAGTCAAATCATGTTTCTTATACTTAGTTGACTTTCAAAAGTCAACTATTAACCATATTTAACTATCGACTTATCATCATATACTCGTAACGTCATAATCGACTATACGGATGACACTATATACCTTTCATCATACATTTGACGTGCATACGACTTCCTAAGCACAATGTACAACTAATTCATGCATAATCTTCTAAGTTCATACATAATTCATCAAATCCTACTCCTAGTCAACGTATATCATTCACACATAAACATCAAACATATCACCACCACATTTCTTTCAATTCATCTCACAAGAATTCATCATATCCATCATAATTCATCAACAATCAATAAGAATTGAACATGGATGATCATTCAAGTCATCATCCTTACCAAAACAAGTGGGTTTAACCTCTAATCATCAAATTAACACAAACCATACATAACCTATGTTCTATATGATGATTCTAACCCTTATACATGATCAATTTCACATTAACTTACGGATTAGAACATAACCCACTTCACACATGATCACCAATCTTTGATTTAAGACATACCTTACGATCCCCTTGTGAAGGTGATCACTAATTCATGTTCGGTTGTGAATTTGGGCCTTGATTCATTCTTCAATTTGAAGCTTTTGAAGAACTAGGGTTTTGGGGCTCTTGAGAGCCCCTGCTCGATCCATCCAGAACACACACGAAGATGTGTGTGTGTGTGTGTGTGTGATCTTTTTCTTTTAATAACTTAACTTTTATCTATCCCACTTTAACCCCTCGTTTTTGCCTCTAAAACATAATTGGCACTACTTATCTCTTTTACTAATTTTTACCATAAACTTTAACTAGGTAAAATAGCCTAATTATTTATTTTGGGATATATTATATAAGAACATTTTTACGAATATAAACATTCGGATTTTGGGGCGTTACAAGTCTACCTCCCTTAAACAAGGTTTCGTCCCCGAAACCTTCCTCACTTCCATTTAACACTAATTATCTTTTCTTCCTGTTTATCAATACGACCACAAGCCCATCTTAATGTCAATCTTCTTCCTTCAAGAACCCGTCCCCAGAGTTCTTATTAGTGTCGCTTTCACTGATAGCGCTAATTTCTAACACACTACCTAGCTAGTAGTTCATTTATCATTCTAGCACTCATATATTATGTGTAATATATCTTTTCGTTTACTTGAAACAATTCCAATATCCCATTAATAACATTTCCTCATGTTTATTTCAACATTCATATAATTTTCGTCAACTATACAATCCTACTTCGTAATTTATACATACACCTATATGTTTAACTCTAACTGGTACATCATAATAATAGGTAACTATTCATTCTCTATTCATAAACTTATTCAAATAATTGACTTCTTCCTAACTAGTCCATACTTTCCTTATTATACTTTCACATATCCTTCTCATTTCCTTGACCTGTTAATAACGGGCCCATACACATACTCCTTCAACCTGTAGTCATATTTACATTCGTATGATCCGTTCTCAACAGATCTAATATCTTCATCTCTTCTTTTAAAATTACATTCTCTACATGCACTGTATAACATTTACTTTTGTTTTGTTTTGTCACCACAACAAAACTACTATTACATAATCACACCTTCGTGCTTAACTCTAAGATTAACCTCATTCTAAGTTTTCTACAGTTACTGGTACTATTCTTTCCTTTACGTTTCCTTTAAACCATCTCATTCATTTTACAGTACTTTTCTCTTATTTAATACATTACTTAATTTACATAGGTAAACGTGTCGCACTAGTTCATCATACGATAGTTTAATCAATACCCGACATCTTCACTCAAAAGTCTTATGAGTAAATTTCTACACTTTCTTCTTATGCTTGACTGTTAAAAGTCAGACATCACGCACCATACCATGCCTATCCTACATTCATTTTACTAACCTCTTTTCATTTCACAAACCAACGATCCGTAACCCAGATCGATCACCTTCTCCTCGAGTACTAGCCGCACAGGCCAGGTTTTATTCATTCGTGCAATGAGCTTCCGCTCGTGCACATCCTTTCACCAACACGATTGGTTTCATCACATCAATAGTTCTAACATTATCATCAACAACATCGGCGGTTAGCATATGTCATTCAAACATTCTTTACACTAGGTGCTTACTCTGCCTATAACTCTTCTACAATTTCCTACGTATCTGCTATAACGTACCACACATTCTATTTCTTACATGCAATTCTTTCATTCTACTAATCATTTCGCCAACTGAAGTACACGCTCGTACTTCCCTCTATTCATGCTAGCTTGCAAAGACCTTATTACATCGTTTCAATATTTCTTACCAAACTTACCATTCCCGCCCATACTCAAGTTATTGTCCGGGTCACAGCCCGTCATCATTCTGACTTCTAAGAGTCGATTACTAACACATCTAACACGTAACTTATACAAAACTTCATCTATTATACTATCACCTTTTACTTTATACTTATTTCTATGACCCGTTCGACTCAATCATGGTCAAACTGTCGACATCTTCTTATGTGGATTAATTTCATCTTTTTATATTTTTAAATTCGTCTCACGGATTCAGACGCATCATTCATGCTTTTTCATTCATTGAATCCGCCTTACGGATTCAAACATTACATTCATGCCTTTCATTACTTCTGTGTTTTGAATCCTTCTTGCGGATTCAAACATATTATCCATGCCTCTCGTCCTTGAATCCGTCTTACGGATTCAAACATATCATCCATGCCTTTCATCCTTGAATCCGTCTCACGGATTCAAACATTGCATTCATACCTTTCATTCCCTGAATCCGTCTCCCGGATTCAAACATATTATTCATATCTTATTGATCCGTACTTAATTACGGATTCAACATTCTTCATTCTTATCAGGCATGTTTTTCATTCTTACATAGTACTCTCAATTTCCCGAGAGTCTTACTTCCCATTTCACCCACACGCCCGCCTGCTACCCAACTCTACCGGACATACCTGTAACAATTATCATGATCTCACGAACGTCATACGTTTCTCGGGTACTGGCCAGGTACACAATCCACATAGTAGTTTCGTGCCTTCATGTAATTGTCACCTTATGTCTGTAGACTTAGGTTTCGGCGCGTGTATCACTTTCAGTACTTCATTACTATACAATCATTGTCTTTCATTTAAAATTTTTCTTACCTTAATGAGTTTTACCATTACTTACACCCACATATTAAATTTACGTACCTGGGGCTCATTTGCCTATTTGCCTCTTGACGGTTCTAGTTATTCATCCTAAACTGCATTCACGGATCATCCTCTTGAAACACTTATGCTTACCTTGCACATACAAAACTGTTAGTTTCTTTATACGTATACATAAGTACATACTTACATTAGCTTCTATCTTTGGATCTTGATCGAGTCTTAGATTGTACGGGTTTCTTATCTCAAGAGCACACAAGTTTGAGTTCAAGTACTTACCTTCTCGTACTTGATTCCCTCAAACCAGGGCTCTGATACCAACTTGTGACACCCTAATTCGTATGTGACTAAAGTCGCAGCGGAAATTCGTACCATAAAAATTTCTTTCGTTACAAACACCTCGACGCACTAAAAATTCATTTTTAAGGTTAATTCTTTTACAATAAATACATTTATTATACTCGTTTACAATAAGGAAACATAATCTAGCTTCACTCAGTTACGTACTCAACACTCCCGTACAATCTATCTTGTGACTCGATCTTTGATCGCTCCTTTTACATATGATAATCTGGCTCGAACAACCTGCACTCACCAAACACATACAAGACATTAATATGTTATCAATATAAACGATACTTAGCCTTGGATTATTTACATTCCATTATTCCTTTACATTAAACGTTCCTTCTGAGTACCTCACTTCTGGTGAGTCTTCGATACTGTACCTGCATTACCCCTAAACCTCCAGGTACACGAATAACAACATAAAAAGCTAATCATATTGAATGACTTACATACATACCTAAACTTCATACATAATATCTCTATACATACATATGTACACACATGCATACGTACCTATTTGCATACATACTCACGCACATACATGCCAACCTACATGCATACCTACATATAAATACATCTACATCATTATATGCGTATCTACATATACACATACCTACACCATTACGTACGCTCATTACATTATACATATGTACATACATACATCCCTACTTGCAACATACCAAACTCATACAAAACCTACTCTCATACATACCATCATATATCCACGTACTTGCTCACATACTTATATACATACATACATACATACATACATACATACATACATACATACATACATACATACATACATACATACATACATACATACATACCTATCCACACATGTGCATACACTTAAGTTTATAAAAACGTAAGTTAAATTAGTCATACGCAACTTAAAACGCGTTTAAATGAGTTCCCAAGACAAAATGAGACACGAAAACAACTTTCGGCGAAACACACCCCGTCGCGTCGCGCGACACCCCCTTTTTCTCAGAACAGTTGCAGCAGGTTGCTGCATATTCCCAGCACAACCTGACTTTACGGAAACGAGCATAACTCTCTCGTTTTTAATCCGTTTTACCCAATTCTTTTTCCTACACGTCCGTAATTTAATTCTCCATCTAATGGAGTTAAAATCCAACATCCGACATAATAAAATTTCAGACTTTTAACTCTTCGGCTTATTACCCTTTTACCAAATTTTGACCCGTTCATGCATTCATCAACATAACTTGATTGTTTGATCTAAATTCCTCATGAACCCTATAATTTCAACATTTGTCTATCATAAAAGATTAAGTTCTCGGATGTCTTGCATCCACTTGACCCATTTTCGCTCAAGAGCTTATTTTGACCCGTTAGGGGTATTTGCGCATTTTAAGGTCCTTAGCTTACGAAAATCATACTTCTCGCTTTCTTACTTTTTCAAAACATTACACTAATCGAATAGCTTATTTCTAAACTACTTTTAAGATCGTTTGCCCAATATACCCATCAAGGGCATTTCAGTCAACTTTAATCCCATCATTTACGACGAAAGACTTCAACACATATTTGACCTCAAACATCATGTTTAATTAATTAAAACACTTTATTACTTAATCGAACTAAGAAGTGATTACGGAAATCACTTACCTTATGCGTCCGTGCTCGTATCCGATTCCTTGCCTCTTCTTGACCCGTTAACACCTCATGCTTGAGCCCGTCTCGACGTGATTCCTATACTTTCATTTCATTGAAATCACGCTCTTATTAGCATACTCATTTGTACATGTTAACAATCATGTCAATAGCATATTTCACACTTAACTTTCATTAGTCGTTTCTAACAACATAACTCATATAATCATATCCATATACGTTTAAACTCATGTAACTCATCATGTCATTACATTTAACGCGGATTGCTATGACATGTATCATACGACTTCCTATAATCCCACCTTTACGACAACGAGTCAAATCATGTTTCTTATACTTAGTTGACTTTCAAAAGTCAACTATTAACCATATTTAACTATCGACTTATCATCGTATACTCGTAACGTCATAATCGACTATACGGACGACACTATATACCTTTCATCATACATTTGACGTGCATACGACTTCCTAAGCACATTGTACAACTAATTCGTGCATAATCTTCTAAGTTCATACATAATTCATCAAATCCTACTCCTAGTCAACGTATATCATTCACACATAAACATCAAACATATCACCACCACATTTCTTTCAATTCATCTCACAAGAATTCATCATATCCATCATAATTCATCAACAATCAATAAGAATTGAACATGGATGATCATTCAAGTCATCATCCTTACCAAAACAAGTGGGTTTCACCTCTAATCATCAAATTAACACAAACCATACATAACCTATGTTCTATATGATGATTCTAACCCTTATACATGATCAATTTCACATTAACTTACGGATTAGAACATAACCCACTTCACACATGATCACCAATCTTTGATTTAAGACATACCTTACGATCCCCTTGTGAAGGTGATCACTAATTCATGTTCGGTTGTGAATTTGGGCCTTGATTCATTCTTCAATTTGAAGCTTTTGAAGAACTAGGGTTTTGAGCCCCTGCTCGATCCATCCAGAACACACACGAAGATGTGTGTGTGTGTGTGTGTGTGTGTGTGTGATCTTTTTCTTTTAATAACTTAACTTTTATCTATCCCACTTTAACCCCTCATTTTTGCCTCTAAAACATAATTGGCACTACTTATCTCTTTTACTAATTTTTACCATAAACTTTAACTAGGTAAAATAGCCTAATTATTTATTTTGGGATATATTATATAAGAACATTTTTACGAATATAAACATTCGGATTTTGGGGCGTTACATACATGTACTTATTACATTCTCTATAGTCATATGTCGATATGTATTTATCTGGTGCTTAGTGAACAAATAACTTATTTTTTAGCATGTATAATGGATATGGAAGCTATCGCTCTTTATTATGTGGATGTTTATGCAATTAGATGGTGTAACAACTCTCATCAAAAGTTATATTTATTTAATCAAATTGTCCAATAGGAAACCCTAATTGAGAAACCCAAGTGATTCTGTATAATCCCTAAAATTTTCAGAACAATTGGAATTAGAATTAGGGCCCCTAAAAATCAAGGGGGGTAAACCCTAATTGACGATTATCTCTAAAATGCGTTGTCTAAACTGAAAATTCTCAAAATAGCGATTCAGCAGGCCTATACAAGTGATAAGGCTACCCTAGGGTAGGTTGGTACCCCAGGCGAGTCGTGACAGAATCCAGGACATCTTCCGCGACACGCGGGAGATGTCAATTTCATATATAAATACAGGGGCTTGGGACTTGAATTCTGGCTTCAGTTCGACGTTAAAATTCCTTACGTACACAAAGTTAGACACTGTTTACTACAAAAACACACACTGATCACGAAGTGATGCCACAATTCAGGGTAATAACTCGATCGCTGCTACGATTCAATGTCCGATCGATTAAACTATCCAATGGATGTTTAAGTGCTGCCCACATTAGGGTTTATGCTTTGTCATTCGTCGTTAAATCGATGGATGTTTAAGTATCGCACTTTGTAATTCGTTGTGAAGGTTGTAATCTCGTGAGTTATCGTAAATGTTGTATTAAGTTACTAACCTAGTTTGTGTGCATGATTATTTAAACTAGGTTATCAAGGCTAATCCGTAGGATAAGCTCTGTTAAATCTGCAATGTGAGTCATTCTCTTTTTATCAAATCTATTTACAAAAGCATGTTTATTTCAAAGTTATAATTACGGGGATTAAGTCTTTGTAATCACCAAATTACAGCCGGTATGTGGGGTTTTGTATACATTACTTGATAATCGTCACCATTGGGGCAGCCAATGGGGGATCTGACCATAGTCACAGATCCGGTCGAGTGACAAATACCGTGGGTAGTTGGTTTGATATCAGAAACATTGTAATCGCTCTTAATACTGTAAATTATAACAAACGTGTCGTTTTAGCAAAATGAATGATTCACTCAGTATTTCCCGCTGACAAAACCTTTTTCAAACATGTTTCAGGTGATCTGTTGTGATCCAGGAAAAGTGCCGTGAAGCACTATCAGCTTAAGGAAGTGGCTCAGTATAAAATAAGGAAACATGTTTTGTAAAATAAAAGATTTCTTTGTGAAATCTTAATATTGTAAATTACCGGGTTTTATTCCGAATTGTGAAATAAAATAATCGGGAAATATTTAAGTTTTAAAAAGATCCTGAAGAAACTTCCGCTGTTAATTAAATACCATGGGATTTCTGTCCTGCGGCTCCTGAAACGGGTCAAACCGGGTCGGGGGCCGTGACAGAAATAAGGTGGTATCAGAGCCACTGATTTAAGCCTATTATGTCATTATGTGTTTTATTAACTGATTATTTGTTAATTACAGTATGGGTAAACAAAAGCTGTCAAACATCTATCTTAAACTAGATAGGTCATCCAACGAGAAGGGAAGTTCATCCCAAACAAAACCTTATGTAATTCCTGAAGAAGGAATATTTGTCCGTAAGGCACATTACGAGGAACCACTTTCTCCTAATAAAAGAAGTTTGATTATTAGGAAAAGTCAGGAGGAAATAAGGAAAAACCGAGAGAAGAAAGTTAAACAAGAAACCCAGGACTTAATCAATAAATCACCTTGGGAGGACAAATTAGATGAGAAATGGGCAAATCTTTATATGCTAGCCACAGTAGCAGAAAATGCAAATCTCTAAATACTCAAAAGTTTTAGCACTTTTATTTTCCAGAAACCTTATTTAGTAAATAAATAAGTTACAGTAAATCGTAGTATAATTTACTTGTCAGTTGTTTTATGTATGCAATAATGTTTATGGGTTATCTGTAAAATTTTGTTATTTTAACATTTGGTATGTATTTTGCATATATGCTAAACAGCATGAATGAGATATCAGAAGGTTTAGAAAATCTTAACCTCTATCCCGTTAAGATAGAAGTTTCCAAGGAATTCACCGGTTACTTCGCTGATAAAGAAGAACCCATGGAATTTCAATCCAAACCACTGGCAAAACGTAAACCCAAGAAAAGAAGCAGATTTGTGGGCTGGAGGCGTGTACGAAGGAAAAAGCCAGCAACAAGAAAGGTTACTACAACTGAAGAACCAAAAGACAAAGGAAAAGGGGTAGAAATTGAGGAAAATATTAATCAAGTAGAGATAGAAGCTGAGAAGAGTTTTAAGAAAACAGAAAGAGAAGTCGGAGAAAGTTCTAGACAGAAACATAAAATGACTCCCTGGGAAGTTTTAGATCATAAACTAGTAATGAGTGACCTCATCGGACCTGCCGATGGAAACCTTGAACCAGCTAATCCAAACCTTATATTTACTGAAGAAGATCTTTTTAGTTACCCACTAGAAGTTCCAATACCAATCAATCTGGAACCTTCTATTCCAGATCCTATTGTCCAACCTCAACCACTACCAGTAGAATTAGTTGAAAGGTGGACAACTGATTGGCAATACCAAAATCTTTTAAATAACCCTGATACATTTTTCCCACAAGTTGACCCAGAACCTCCACTATACCCAACTATGAGCCCGGAGAATCTGACGGAACTTCGTCTTTGGGGAGAAGAGTTAATTGATGCAGGAAATAGGATTAGGGATATTGGAGAAAGAGTTACTTGGAAGTATGACGAAAGGGAGCGTCGTTTTTAAGAAATTAGCTGACCAGATAATGGGAGTTTGCAGGAATATGTGTTAATAAATAATCATAATAACCAGTATGTGTAATAACTTAACAATAAAACGTTGTATGATAATCGTGTGTACGAGGCATAATATAATATATAGAAATGAAACTTGGAAAATCGATAATTTTTTGTTATACATGTTAATGTGATTATGTGCAAACTGTTTTATTATATTTGTATTTATACTAATTATTTATATAAAATTAATTATCAGATGGCAAACATTGGTAACGAACCAATAAATGAGGTTAATCAGTCTGAGCAACATCCAGGAGATCAATATATGACTAGACAAGATATCGAAAATATTGTTGCTCAAGGGATAGCCAATGCTATTCCAGCCATCGTTGCTGCTGTAAAGAATCCAATCGAACCACAACAAATCGTTCCTAGTAAACGTATTTCTGAAGATAACTTCAGTAATAGTGTAAACGGAGGCAATGATCATGTTAACCATAATGGGGAACCACATCAAGCTCCATTACCTAAGAAAATGAAAACTGCAACGCCTGGTTGCACTTTCAAAGAATTCCTTGCTTGTAAACCCACTGAATTTGCAGGCAATGAAGGAGCAACTGCATCACTGCGTTGGTTAGAGAAAACCGAAGCAGTCATTGCAATAAGTAAATGTGCTAAAGATGATCAGGTCATGTACGCATCAAATCTCTTCAAGGAAGGAGCACTCGAATGGTGGAACACTGTGTTACAATCAAAAGGAAGAATAATAGCCTATGCCATGACTTGGGAAGAATTTAAGGGTTTTGTAGAAAGAAAATTCTGTCCCGAGTATGAAAAGGAACAGATGACAAATAAGTTTCTAAATCATCGGATGATGGGTGTAGATTGTCGCGGTTATACTTCGACATTCTTTGAATATGCTAGAGTGGTACCAACACTGGCTTCGCCAGAACCGGTACTCATTTCTCGCTACATTTGGGGACTGATTAGTGAAATCCGCAACATTGTTAAAGCTGCGAGACCTCGCACTATTGACGATGCTGTGGAATTAGCTAATACCCTAACTGACGAACTGGTACGTACACAAGATGAAAACAAGAAGAAAGAATTGGCTCAGAAAATTACCCAAGGATTTCGTGTGGGTAACAGTAGTAATTTCAAGAAAAGAGGAACTGGGCAATTCTCAACTCCGTCATTCTGCCGAAAATGCAAGAAGAAACATTATGGAAGATGCGATATAACCTGCAATTTTTGTAAAATGGTAGGACATCGTGAAGAAAACTGCAGAAAGAAAACAATAGTTTGCTATAACTGTGGAGAAAATGGACATTATAAAACAGAATGTCCTAAATTAATCAAACCAGCAGACAACAAAACTAAGGCGACCGACGGAAATATTAAGAAAAATGCTAGGGCATTTCAGCTAACCACTCAAGAAGCAGAACTCATCCCAGATGTGATAGCGGGTACGTTCTTAGTTCACAACATTTACGCCAAAGTATTATTTGACTCTGGTGCGAACCGAAGTTTTATAAATACTTCATTCTGCCAAGCTCTTAATTTACCTTTAACCAATATTAGGCAGATTTTTACAGTTGAAACGGCAGACGGAAATTCAGTTAAAATAAATAAAGTTTTGCAAGAAGAAAACATAGAACTTTTAGGACATAAATTCTCTGCAAAACTATTGCCGATGAATTTAGTTGAATTTGATGTTGTATTAGGAATGGATTGGTTAGTAGCCAACCATGCTAGAATCCTTTGTGATCAGAATTCCATAGAAATACAATCACCCACCGGGGAAGTAATTAGAGTTACAGGAGATAAACCACGTAAGCCCATGAAGTTCATATCAGTAATGAAAGTTGCTAATTATGAACGAAAACAAGGAATAGTGTATATGATTTCAGTAATCATTAGTACTAAGGGAAAAGATCTTAAGGAAATACCAGTAGTCTCAGAATACCCAGATGTATTTCCAGAAGAATTACCAGGGTTACCACCAAACAGGGAAGTAGAATTTAGGATTCATCTAATTCCAGGAACTACACCGATAGCCAAGGCACCTTATCGGTTAGCACCCACAGAAATGTTAGAACTAAAAACGCAATTAGATGAATTACTAAGTAAAGGATTCATACAACCTAGTTCATCCCCATGGGGAGCACCAATGCTATTTGTTAAGAAAAAGGATGGTTCAATGAGAATGTGTATTGATTATAGAGAACTGAATAAGGTTACAATTAAGAATCGATACCCATTACCTAGGATTGATGATCTGTTTGATCAACTTCAGGGGGCTAGATATTTTTCTAAGATAGATTTACGCTCCGGATATCATCAATTGAAGGTAGAAGAAGAAGACATACCTAAAACTGCTTTCAGAACTAGGTATGGTCATTATGAGTTTACAGTCATGCCCTTTGGGTTAACAAATGCACCTGCTGCATTTATGGACATGATAAATAGGATCTGTAAACCATATTTGGATAAATTTGTAATTGTTTTCATAGACGATATACTTATTTATTCCAAAAGTCAGACAGAGCATTGTGAACACCTTCATGCACTCTTAACTTTGTTAAGAAAAGAAAAGCTTTATGCCAAATTCTCGAAGTGTGAATTTTGGTTACAAGAAGTGCAATTCTTAGGACACATGGTGAATCACGAAGGTATTCACGTGGATCCTGCTAAGATAGAGGCAATTACCAATTGGAAGGTTCCACAAACAGCAATGGAAATTAGAAGTTTTATAGGTTTAGCTGGATATTATAGACGGTTTATTAAGGATTTTTCCAAAATAGCCGTACCATTAACTAAGCTAACCTGTAAAGCGGTTAAGTTTGAATGGGGATCAAAGCAAGAAGAAGCCTTTAGAATATTAAAGCAGAAATTAACAAATGCACCAATCTTAGCCTTACCAGAAGGAACTGAAGATTTTGAGGTATATTGTGATGCTTCAAAATTAGGATATGGATGTGTGCTTATGCAACGCAAAAAGGTGATTGCATATGCTTCAAGGCAATTGAAAAAGCACGAAGAAAACTATACGACTCATGATTTAGAATTAGGAGCCGTAATTTTTGCCCTTAAGATTTGGAGACATTATCTTTACGGAAGTAAATTTACTGTCTACACAGATCATAAAAGTTTAAGATATATATTTGGGCAAAAAGAGTTAAACATGAGGCAAAGGAGATGGATGGAAATCTTAAGTGACTACGACTGTGATATTCAGTACCACGAAGGAAAAGCAAAATAGTCGCAGACGCCTTAAGTCGTAAGTATTATGAGAAACAACGACGAGTTCGTGCTCTCAGATTAAATCTACAAATAGATTTAATGGAACAATTGAAGAATGTTCAAGCTACAGCAATCAAGGATGATACTGAAGGAATGAAAGGACAAATCAAGGAACTAGAACAAGGAGTAGATGGAGTTTGGAGATTCCATAAAAATAGAATTTGGGTACCTAAGCAGGGAGACTTAAGACCTAAGATTTTAGAAGAAGCCCATAAATCTAGGTATACTATGCACCCAGGAAACAATAAGATGTACCAAGATTTAAGAAAGAACTTTTGGTGGATAGGAATGAAAAAGGATATAGCACGATATGTTTCTAAATGTCTCACTTGTTCACAAGTTAAGGCAGAACATCAGAAACCCTCAGGTCTACTACAACAATTAGAAATGCCTGTATGGAAATGGGAACTTATAACAATGGATTTTGTTACTAAGTTACCCAAAACCAGAAAAGGTAATGATGCGATTTGGGTAATTGTGGATCGATTAACCAAATCATCTCACTTTTTACCAATGAAAGAAACCTTTAGTATGGAAAGGTTGGCAAAATTGTATGTAGATGAAGTTGTATCCTTACATGGAGTTCCACTCTCCATTGTTTCGGATAGGGATAGTCGTTTTACTTCTCATTTCTGGAAAAGTTTCCAGCAAGCTATGGGAACTCGATTAAATCTGAGCACTGCATATCATCCCTAAACAGACGGACAAAGTGAAAGAACAATCCAAACTCTAGAAGACATGCTTCGAGCATGTGTAATAGATTTTGGTGGAAATTGGGATGATCATTTACCATTAATTGAATTCTCCTATAACAATAGCTATCATTCAAGTATTGAAACCGCCCCATTTGAAGCACTGTATGGAAGAAAGTGCAGAACTCCAGTCTGTTGGGCAGAAATAGGAGAAAGTCAATTATCAGGTCCTGAAATAGTGCAAGAAACGACTGATAAGATTACTCAAATCAAGGAAAGACTGAAGATGGCTCGTGATCGTCAAAAGAGTTATGCAGACAAAGTACTATTGAAAGTTTCTCCTTGGAAAGGAGTAGTTAGATTCAGAAAGAAAGGAAAGCTAAGTCCAAGGTACGTAGGACCATTTTCAGTGATCCAACGTATAGGACCAGTTGCTTATCGTTTACAACTACCAGAAGAATTAGCAGGAGTACATAATGTATTTCATGTATCCAATCTCAAGAAATGCTTATCAGATGAATCACTGGTAGTACCTCTTCGAGATATAAAGGTAAACGAAAAGTTGAAATTTGTTGAGAAACCTCTTCAAATTGAGGATCGAAAGATCAAGTTTCTCAAACACAAACGACTAGTTTTAGTCAAAGTCAGATGGGATTCAAAGAGAGGAGCATAATACACTTGGGAGCTGGAATCAGAAATGAAGCGAAAGTATCCTCACTTATTCCAGTAAATCTCGAGGACGAGATTTTTATTAAGGTGGGGAGAATGTAACAACTCTCATCAAAAGTTATATTTATTTAATCAAATTGTCCAATAGGAAACCCTAATTGAGAAACCCAAGTGATTCTGTATAATCCCTAAAATTTTCAGAACAATTGGAATTAGAATCAGGGCCCCTAAAAATCAAGGGGGGTAAACCCTAATTGACGATTATCTCTAAAATGCGTTGTCTAAACTGAAAATTCTCAAAATAGCGATTCAGCAGGCCTATACTAGTGACAAGGCTACCCTATGGTAGGTTGGTACCCCAGGCGAGTCGCGACAGAATCCAGGACATCTTCCGCGACACGCGGGAGATGTCAATTTCATGTATAAATACAGGGGCTTGGGACTTGAATTCTGGCTTCAGTTCGACGTTAAAATTCCTTACGTACACAAAGTTAGACACTATTTACTACAAAAACACACACTGATCACGAAGTGCTGCCACAATTCAGGGTAATAACTCGATCGCTGCTACGATTCAATGTCCGATCGATTAAACTATCCAATGGATGTTTAAGTGCCGCCCACATTAGGGTTTATGCTTTGTCATTCGTCGTTAAATCGATGGATGTTTAAGTATCGCACTTTGTCATTCGTTGTGAAGGTTGTAATCTCGTGAGTTATCGTAAATGTTGTATTAAGTTACTAACCTAGTTTGTGTGCATAATTATTTAAACTAGGTTATCAAGGCTAATCAGTAGGATAAGCTCTGTTAAATCTGCAATGTGAGTCATTCTCTTTTTATCAAATCTATTTACAAAAGCATGTTTATTTCAAAGTTATAATTACGGGGATTAAGTCTTTGTAATCACCAAATTACAGCCGGTATGTGGGGTTTTGTATACATTACTTGATAATCGTCACCATTGGGGCAGCCAATGGGGGATATGACCATAGTCACAGATCCGGTCGAGTGACAAATACCGTGGGTAGTTGGTTTGATATCAGAAACATTGTAATCGCTCTTAATACTGTAAATTATAACAAACGTGTCGTTTTAGCAAAATGAATGATTCACTCAGTATTTCCCGCTGACAAAACCTTTTTCAAACATGTTTCAGGTGATCTGTTGCGATCCAGGAAAAGTGCCGTGAAGCACTATCAGCTTAAGGAAGTGGCTCAGTATAAAATAAGGAAACAAGTTTTGTAAAATAAAAGATTTCTTTGTGAAATCTTAATATTGTAAATTACCGGGTTTTATTCCGAATTGTGAAATAAAATAATCGGGAAATATTTAAGTTTTAAAAAGATCCTGAAGAAACTTCCGCTGTTAATTAAATACCACGGGATTTCTGTCCCGCGGCTCCTGAAACGGGTCAAACCGGGTCGGGGGCCGTGACAGATGGTCCTGATACAATTACTTAATTAAGTAATCGTTTTGATTTAGTTTGGTATATGTGGTCTAAATATGATATGTAAGTTATTAATCATATTTTCATTTATTATAGTCATTATTGCACATTTGTCCCAACGGGTATTTTTATGAAATTAACGGGTAACGGGCCGGGTATGTTACAAAGAATTAAAACCGGGCACGGGCTTGGGATTACCAATACCCAGCCCAAACCCGGCCCATTGCCATTTAGGGATGGCAAAAATACCCGAGCCCGACGGGTATACCCGAAACCCGACACAAATGGGACGGGTATACCCGATACCCGACGGGTATTGGGCCGGGTATGGGTTTAGTTTTTAAAAATTTTCGCGGGTATGGGTCGGGTATGGCATTAGGTGATACCCGACCCGATTACCCAAAACCACATACCCGTTTACCCGAACTATATACCCGATCAAATACCCGAAGTTTTTAATTTATATTTTTATTTTCCATTAACCCTTATATATTTGTGATTTATTTTAATATGTTCATAATGTGAAAAAATAAATTTCTTTTTGCATATGTATTTGATGATAGTATTTATATTTTGTATGTTGTGAAGTATATACATATAAGTGTATAAATATTATAAAGTTATTATTAATTTATGCTAAAACTTATATCTATGTAATGTATATTTTAATTTAGAGTAAATTACGTTTTTGGCCCCTGTGGTTATACCAGTTTTACTATATTAGCCCAAAATAAGATTTTTTAACATATGTGCCCCTATGGTCTCGATAACTAGCTATTTTGGCCCCTGAGACTAATTCCGTCCCAAACCCTGGTTAATTAATTGGCACATGATATGCACATGATGGGCATATTTGTAATTTCCCCTCCCCCTTCATCTTGATTTCTTTTTAACCCACATGTGTAGATTTCTTCATCACTTCATCATCTACCCTCTTCAATCATCATAATCTTCTAACCCATCACCTTCAACCATCATCATCATCTTCAATCAGAACAAGCAATCAATCAATCTCAAGTGATATGGTGTCTAATTTTTTAAACATAAAACACCCCCAACCCATCCACGAGCCTGCAACTTCCGGCGACTTTGCCAAGATTCTGGCGAACCTGCAACTTCCGGTGAACCTACACTCATCGATCGCGTGATTGTTGTTGTTGATTTGGTTTTAGTTTGGATTCAGTTGATCGATTTATCGTTTGATTGATTTGAATATCGAAAAAGAGCCACCGTCTTCCTTAACAGCCACCGTCTCCCACCTGCACGAAGTTATATTTTTAAGTTTCGAAGACTATATGAGGGGAGGTTACGGGTGTAGTCTGTTTAAATGTTTCGAAGACCAGATCTCGTTGAAGGTCATGCTTCGGGACGACGGCTAGGGTTTCTTTGATGCAAATTTTAACTGGTTTTATGTTTATTTATTTGCAATTCGTTGTTTGGTGAGTACTTTTTTGATTGAAATCTAGGGTTTTGTGTGTTCTTGGAACTGAGTTATTTGTGTTGTTGCAAAAAGTTTGGTTTAGCATCGAGTTCTGCAAAAAGTTTGCAAAAAGTTTGATTTTATGTGTGTATCAGATCTATTTTTTGAGGGGAAATTTCAGGAATCTAAGGGGTGATAATGAGAAGATTATGAAGCTGATGAGTCAGATATCTGAGAGGAATGGTTTGAAAGTGGGTTTGAAGATGAAAGTGGGTTTGAAGATTTGGGTTTGAAGTTCTGGGTTTGAAAGTGGGTTTGAAGATCTTGATCGGATATCAATTTTACCAAACTTTTTGCAACAACACAAATAACTCGATTAGTTGGTTGATTACTTCAGTTGATTAGTTCTTGATCGGACTATTGCTTTTGATTGCATTTCTTGATGAGGCTAGTGATTATGGGTTGCAGTTCTGGGTTTGAAGATCTGAAAGTGGGTTTGAAGATGAAAGTGGGTTTGAAGATCTGGGTTTGAAAGTGGGTTAGAAATCTGGGTTTGTTCTTGAAAGAGATGCTGATGATGATGATGATTTGTTCAAGATTTGGGTTTTATTTATAAAGTCATAAAAGGGGAGGGGAAATTACAATTTTACCCATCATGTGCAATCCATGTGCCCAAGAAATTAACCAGAGTTAGGGTTTGGTTAGACTTACGGGCCAAAATGGTTAGTTATAGGGACCATGGGGGCAGATCTGTTAAAAATTCTTATTTTGGGCTAATATAGTAAAAGTGATATAACCACAGGGGCCAAAAACGTAATTTACTCTTTAATTTATAATAGTTGTTGCATAAATAAAATTATATAATAATTATAATAGTAAAAAATGTATTTGGAAATCCCAATGTATATTTTTTTAACAAACTAATGGGT
>JARYGA010037170.1:0-64136 GCA_030545235.1 Helianthus tuberosus
GTGCTTTGTGCATCAGGTTTGTCACTAAGAGTCTGTATGACATAAATGGAGCGACTGTATGTAAAGTGATGCACATGTATGTATGTAACATAAATCAGTAAGCAGTTTAAGGTGTCAGTTGTAATCAAGCACAGTCATTAAGCACATAATCGAAATTAATTAATTTGTACAGTACCTGTAATTGTGAGGGTTGTCACAATACTCACAGTTCGTGTTTAGTAAATAAACATAATCTTGGATTGAAGGGAGCGCGTGGGGGATTAGCCTGATCACAGAACGATAGTGTAAGCGTTGAACAGCGTGAAAACAGTACGTCGAGTGAGATGAGTGATCGGATGGTGGTTCGATCGGATGACCGCCCGGACGGATGGTCATCCAGACGGATGACCATTTGGTGATTGAGGAAGTGTATTTGTAAAATATTGAACTTTTGAAGTTTTCGTTGTAGTATAGTTCAAGTCATTCGATCGGATGGTCATCCGGATGGATGGCCATTCGATCGGATGGCTATTCGATTGAAAAGCTGATATTCTTTGAAGTTTTGGAAAATTGTTTAACTGTTGAACTTACAAATACAGTCACCTGGTCGATAGCGATGTGATAACGTTTAGTAAAGTAGCGTTTAGTTGCGTTTATCGCATTGTTACTTCACATAATAATAAATCGTAGTTCAAAATAGCGTTAATTTATATATCGATTACTGAAAAAGGCTAAACTAATTATCGAATATCGAGAGTACAAGCAATAATTAAGCAAGAAAAGACAGATCTGAATAACAACCTGACTTTTACTTTGACTTTGACTTGTACTTTGACTTTGACTTCGGAAAGTCGGGTTGTTATAGCCTCCCCTACTTTAGGGAATTTCGTCCCGAAATTAAGGCGCAGGCGCAACAAAGTGATGTGGATATTTAGCTTTCATATCACTTTCGAGTTCCCAAGTGAACTCGGCACCGCGTTTGCCTTCCCAGTGAACCTTCACTATAGGAATGCGTGAGCGTCGGAGTTTCTTGGTGTAGGATCGTTTTCAGACCCGAACGAGTCGATCAGAAGAGTTTATCTCTAAACGAAAGGCGGAAACAGACGTGTAGAGTTCAATTCAGCTAGATTTACTCTTTAAACTGTTGTATGATTGATTTCGTAACGTTTTACAACCTGACAACACTTCGGCAGCACTTCGTTGCACAAGCCGGAAAGTTACAAATGAAATGGACATGAGGGTATTTATAGGGAAGACCCTTCCATTTGAAGGTGTCATGGCACTCTTCAAACGGTTACAATTTCAAACGGAACCCTCTCAAACGGACAAGCTCACGGTTACATCTTCAAACGAATCATTCTGTTTTATCTTCATGTGTGCCTTGTATTTCGTGAGATGTTGCATATGATGATGTCATCCTTATGATGTCATCATCAATGATGATGACATAATCCTTGTTCCGAACCGCAACGAACTCGAGACTCGATATAAGACGAAGACGACAGATGTGTGCACCAACAGACTCCCCCTCAGATGTTGACGAGTCTTAAGTGTCGAGTCTTTGATTGTCAAACCTTCAGTCTTTATCAGTCTGTTCACTTTCTTCAAAATTCTCCATTGTAAGCATCCTCAATCAATCTCTTACTCTTTCTTGTAATCTTCAGGATCTGAATCTGGCTCTACTATCTTCAGACTCCCTCTCTATGTCTTCAGACTCCCCCTTTCACTAGGCTGGGATCGTAGTATGGAATTCACAAGATCATAACCTGGCTTTCATCTTGCTCTGGATCAAAACCTGTCTAACCTGCACAAATCTCTACCGAAAAATAAATTTTCTGATAACCATTTGTGGATAAGATTTTCAAATCTAATTTACCACTTGCAAGAATAACGTTTTTATTGCAAACCTTTTCTCATTTCATTTCAACAATTCTCAAATATTTTCACCCAAACCATTTGTTCATCATGTTTAGCACTCGGAATTTTGAAAATCAGCTCTCCAAAATCAGTTGTCGAAAATCTTTTTGGATTTTTCAAAATTTATGCTAAAACACACTAAAATCTTTTTGGATTTTTGACTGTAATGAAATGCAATAAAGAAATATTTACAAACAATATTTTTGTGAGTTCGTGTAAGAGGATCATATCAGTTTTTGAGACAAATCACCAACACCGTTAAGCTTTAGACATTTTAAGTTCTAAACGATTCACTTAGATTGTCAGTATACTGGTCCACTTAAATTTTCACACAAAGTTCAACTGTTTCGAGATACGATATTAATGTCTTAAGCACTTAAACTCAATCGCGTGTCCCACCTCAGAATATACTCCCGTATCCAGATCCCAATATTCAGTCTTATAGGTGAGTATACCACAGATGATATCTGTAAGGGGTTATAAATTATGAAGAATCATGAGAGCTCAGGTCAGAACTACCGTTCAGCAGAGAGATCATGACTGAACTTTTGAGTGTGTCCCCTTTAGAGGATCTTTTTTTACAACAGCAATGATTATCAATTTTATTGTTTCATCAATTTGCTGAGGGCGGCGCTATTTTTCAAGCAAGCAAAAAGTATTCTCCGGGGACTAGGTCAGAATTTCCATTCAGCAGAAGTCCCGGGATAATACCCCAGATATCACTGAGCATAAAGACCTAGTATCTCAGAAAGAGGGACCTTTCAAACAAGATTTCGGGGGTTACCCATATATCCGAGAGATGTTTCCCCACGATATAAGCAAGTTTGAAATTTAGGTTTATATCTCGTCACAATCTACTAAATGTGCAAAAACCTACTCACACATCCACAGTGAGATCGTTTATCACATTTGACTTTCCAATTCTTTAGCATGTTGTGATAGTCCACTGATGTACTATCATTTCCTCTTCTTTGACACAAAACTCATTTTTCATTTTATCATGTTTTTGTCTTTTTCAAATTTTCTAATGTTTTTGGATTTTCTAAAATTTCTTACTCCCCTAAAATGCAAACACATTTTAGGAAATTTGAAAACAAACTGTACAAGTAAACGTGACAACTGATATCGAATCACTTCAACTCGCCATCCACTTGGCATAAACAATCAGAACTCCCCCTCACAACAAACTATTTTCCCATTGATTTCAAAACACTTAAGTTTGTTTTAATCAAATGGTTTTTCCGGAAAATAAGTTTTGTTGATTGATTTTAACCATTTGTAGGTTAGGGGATAAACTCATCATTTTGTTTCTCAACCACTTGTAGAAAATCAGTTACAACTTAATGTCCCTGATTTACCACTTGTAAGAATAGTCTAATCAAGTTCAAACTAATGACCTTGATTTTACCACTTGTAGGTAAAAACCTTATTTCAACCAATTTTTCAACCACATGGCTTACCAACCAATACCACTTGTAAGTTACCATATATGTGGGTTAAATTCTCAAAATGCCGATTCCTACTCCTCGTTTACCAACCTGGGAGTTCCGGCAATTCCTGCAGTATGACTTACCAAAATTTTTCAATTTTCAAACAATCAACATAAGAATGATGCCGATTCATGCTCCACGATTACCAACTTGGGAGCTCCGGCAAGTTAGGTTTTTACTCTTTGAAAAATATATCCACCCAAGCTTGACCTTCCTTGGGTGTATCAACCTCTTCTTCATCTTTACTTTCAACAGACTTGTGAACATTCCTTTTGGAAGCATAGAATTCTTTCACTCCTTTGACCTTACCATCGACCATTTTTCCAAAAATGTGTTTCACATTTCTGTTGAAAGCTTTATCAACATCAAATTTCTTCTTGTCAGAATAAAATTGATTTGAAATTTCAACTTTCCCAACTTTCTTCTTAAAATTTTCAGCCCGCAGAGGTGGAAAATTCACATCATCCACATTCGGAACTGATTTCTCAATCTTTTCTTTAACAACTTTTGGCTCCTCTGATTTTGTGGAATCAGATTCATCACCAGAACTGTTTCCTGAACCCTTAACAACCCATTTTTGATTTTTTAAATTTTCTTTTCTTTTTACCACATTCTTTGAACATTCACCAATCTCAAAGGTTGAATTTTCAAAGCCTGTAAATTTTCTGGTTTTAAGTTCAGTTTTCTCAACAACTTTTTCTTTCATTTTACCAGAGACTTCCTGTTTTGGTTTGAATGTTTTCGGACAATTTCTAGCAATATGGCCAGCAGTTTTGCACTGAAAACAGGTTCTTGTCTCAGTCTTCTTCTGAATAACACTTTTCTTCATCTCATCTTGCTTCTTCGCAAGGAATTCTTGATTTGTCTGCTTTCTGAATGCTTGCTCTTTCTCACCATCTAAAGATTTTCCTGAAACAAACACAGTTTTTGGTTTATAAAATTTTTCATTTTTATAATTTTTCGGTTGATTAAATCCAAGACCTTTCTTTTTGACATTACCATTATGGTTTGGTTTCTTTTGAAAACTATAACCACAATTGTAACCCATTTTCTTGTTAATTCTTTGTTTATCTCTTGAAGTGTATTGTTTAGGTTTTCCAGTAAGATTTAAATCTTTTATTTCAGAAATATTAATTTCTGTAATTTTGAAAACCTTTTTAATCATTTCAATTCTAACACTTCTTATTGGAAAAATCTCATCAGAATATAATTTGTCAGAATCTTTCAAAGCATATGCTACTTATCATAAACCCGTTTGTCATTTTTGATTTTTGACTTTGACGTATCGGACCCAGACTTTGACTCGGATTTGGACTCCGGTTTTGACTCCTCTATGTCATCTTTGTCTAACACCTGATCGACCACACGTTTAATCAACTCGGACTCATGATCAGTATCGGACGATGTGAACATGACATCAATATTTTCTGGTAAGTTATCTGACGACACAGACTCCCACTGTAAGTTAATAGCCTCTTCGACTCTTTCGGAATTTGGATTTCGAGACAAATATCCATTTTCGACCGGGGGTGGACATTTGTTATAGACAACACTTGGTTTCTCACCAGAAATTTTCACTTCATCATCTTCTTTTGTCTCGGACTTCTTTTCTTCTGAAGTCTTCTCTCTCTCAAACGTCTTCATTCTTTCAACGATCGGATAAATCCTGTCAACAACAAAAGTAGAACATGAATAACTTTTCAGTAAATTGTTAATTCTTTCAGTTTCAATCTTTTGTGTTGCTAGCTTCAATTCCAGCTCAGCACACTTCTCTGTGTAATAGTTGACGTCATCAAGCTGTCTCATGTAAGCTCCTTTGAGTGTATTCAATGCGACGGCTTGTTCACTATTCGAATCAGTGTACTTGTTAATCTTTCTGTTCAAAGTATCATAAGATTCTTTCAATCTTTTTATGTTATGTAGCAGCTCGTTGTTTTGAATGATCAAAGAATCACAATTCAAACACTTTTCAGGAACTTTGACTGCTTCAGTATCAACTTTGATTTCAAATTCAGGAACATCTTTGACTGTTCTTTTCGCTTGGAAAAACTCAGCTCTTTTCTTTTTCTCAGATTCAGCTTCAGCTTTTAACCTTTCTTCTTCTTCTTCCTCTTCTTCAATTTTTCTCCATTTTTCCTGTTCAGCTTCCCTGACTTTTCTGTATTTTGCAGCCCAATACTCATCATAAGCATTAGCAATAAAGGCTTTACCATTTGACATCTCTTTGGACATCTCTTTGGCCATGAATTCTTGGTCTGGGCAAAAATTATCCCAACTGAAACCTTCAGGCAATTTTTCATCATCTTGATCTGCCAAACACACTTTGCTGTCTGTTGGAATGTATTTATCCCAACTGAATCCACAATCCTTGCCCTGATTAACCATACATGCTCTCTTTGATTCTTCAATTTCTTTTCTACCATGTGCAGTTTGAGCCTGATGTGGTGCCTGTTGTTGTTGATATGGCTGTTGTGTGACTTGATGATAAATCGCCTTTTTGTAGTAATCGTTGTTTCCGAAAGGGTTTTGAGCTCCACTTGCTTCTCGATTTGTGCACTCTCTCTTGAAATGCCCCTTTTCCCTGCAATGAAAACAAGTAACTTTAGACTTATCAAAACCTAAAGTTGAAATATGTGCCTCACGAAAATCATCTCTGCCTGTGATTTGTTTAAACTTTTCAGCCCGTCTCAACACACTAGCCATGCACCATTTAATATCCACCAATTCCATTTCCTCGACATCAATTTGATCGTAATCCTCTTTTGTGAGCATTGGATTTCCGATCCTTCCTGCAACTAAACCTCCATAGGATTCAAGCACGGTCACCAACAAAGACATGTGACTTTTTGCAACTTCCTCAGTATAATTCTGATCATTCTCAAGCTTTAAGGAAATGTTGCATTGCAGAACTTTGCCACTCTTTGTCGTAGAAAACTGTGGATCATAGGTTGGAAATGAAGAGAATCCTGTTGTGCTGCTTGATCCCTGAGATGAACTTTCAGAAGAACCTTTTGCGTTATAAGCAGTTTCAACCTTTGGAGAAAGATTTGTTTTTTCACTAATACCACTCTTAAAATATAAACCAATATCCTGTTCTCCATCATAGTTTTTCATTCTGGCAATCTTCCTCTGCTCCATCTCTTGAGCCTCCAGATGTTTGATGAACTCACCCAGTGTTAACTTTTTATATTCCTTCCGATTGTTTCTCAACATCATCAGGAATGTTCCCCAAGTATCATGTGGTAACGCATCAGCAAGTTTCTCAATCAGCTCATCAGTATCCTTTTTGATCCCTAATTTCGTCATATTTCTCACCAAGTTACAATATCTTTCAATAATTTGTTTGGTATTTTCAGATTTCAACCCAAGAAATAGATCAAATTCTTTCTTCATGAGAGACATCTTGTTTTTAAGCATATCATCACTTCCTATAGACTTTGCTTCCAATTCAGTCCAGATTGAATATGTACTTCCATCATGTTGAAGCAAAATCAAAATGTCCTCTTTAATTGCTTGCTGAAGCAGACTCACCATCAATTTCTCATCTCTATACTTCTTTTTCTCCTCAGCACTCATATCTCTGATTATTAACTGAATACCATTTCTTGTGGGCCTTTCATATGGGACTTCAGTGTGTTCCCAAGCATCCAGATGATAAGCTTCAACCCAATTGCCAAAACGTTCAGACTAACCATTGTAATCATCAATATCCAAGAGCTTAGGTGGTTTCTGTGATGTCCCCGTTTCATTCTCAAGCAATGTACTCTGAGTAATTGATATCGGACTAGCAAAAGCATTGTAAAACTCGTTCTCCATGTTTTCAATTTTCAAAGATTCACAAACAGACAGTTTCAAACGAACTAGTTCACCTCGTGAAATACCTGACAACAACCAAACAAAAATACAATCAGTTTAAAGACTTAGCAATTAACCGAATAAGATTGGTACTCGAACTAGTGAATATTCTGTGCGGACTGAAAGTTGACAAACTGTGCTGACTGCTATGACCCGGATCAAATTCAAACGACCTTCTCCAATGACCTGGCTAAACCATACGACCTTGAACCTTTTGAATGACTTTGCAAACTGAAATCAAACTGTGTGATCTGATTTGAATGTGCCGAAAAAATAATTGATTCAACTGGGCCGAACTCAACTTTGTGTATTTCACTAATCCAAGTCACATGGGCCGAGAATATATCACATGGGCTGTCTATTCAATTCACATGGTAATCTGTTCAAGACTTAATATCTATTGGGCCAATAACTCCACTAAACCGACAAACAAACAATGTTAAAATACTCTGATTGGGCCGTTTCAATTCTCGTGACCGAAAATGACCAAGATATTCACATGCAACTTCACATGCAATCTGACTTCCCAAGAAATCACATGTATTCACTCAATGTAAATGGCCGACACTCTCTAATATCTCACAAATCTATTGGGCCGATTTGCTTCTTGGACTGACAACAACTTATCAAAACAATATTCAATGGATTATCATTGGACTTTTCAATTCTTAATCATATACACATGCAATCCTTTCATGTATGTCCAACAATTTTACCCACTGACAAATGACCGACAAACCGATATCACATGCAATTTCTTGTACAAAACCAACTGACACACAAACTCGTGACTTCCTTTTCCAATTACTGACACCTCGAATTTAATGAAATATCACATGATTTTGTTAAATGTTTCACACAAATCAATGTACTTTCATGTTAATTACTGAACCACTTTCAAACGGGATGGCTAGCTTCAAACGGAATGGGTCAATTTCAAACGGAATAGACAGTTTCAAACGGTCAGTTCAAACGGAACGGTCGATTTCAAACGGAATACCATGTATTTTCAAACGGTCAGTTCAGTTTCAAACGGAATGTTGCTGCTTTGTTCAAACGGACACCAGTTTTCAAGCCATTTTTACCAGTTTTACTTTGAGTTTAGGTCTGATATTCTCAAGGGTTTGTTAAAACACAATTACGCACACATTGTGAAAATTTTAGCCGATTTTAACCGTGAAAAATTGTTAAATTTTGAAAGAATGTGTAGAAAATCAGAATTAAAGGCTGAATTGGTATGAACTCTTCCTCCTGAGCTCTGATACCACTTGTAGGATAGTTTTCAGACCCGAACAAGTCAATCAGAAGAGTTTATCTCTAAACGAAAGGCGGAAACAGACGTGTAGAGTTCAATTCAGCTAGATTTACTCTTTAAACTGTTGTATGATTGATTTCGTAACGTTTTACAACCTGACAACACTTCGGCAGCACTTCGTTGCACAAGCCGGAAAGTTACAAATGAAATGGACATGAGGGTATTTATAGGGAAGACCCTTCCGTTTGAAGGTGTCATGGCACTCTTCAAACGGTTACAATTTCAAACGGAACCCTCTCAAACGGACAAGCTCACGGTTACATCTTCAAACGAATCATTCTGTTTTGTCTTCATGTGTGCCTTGTATTTCGTGAGATGTTGCATATGATGATGTCATCCTTATGATGTCATCATCAATGATGATGATATAATCCTTGTTCTGAACCGCAACGAACTCGAGACTCGATATAAGACGAAGATGACAGATGTGTGCACCAACACTTGGTCTCTCGGTCCATGATTTCTACTGGCTTTTCCATGAAGTGTAATGTTTCGTCCACTTGCAAATCCTCAAGAGGGACATGCAAATTCTGTTCGGCTAGACACTTCTTGAGTTTCGAAACGTGGAAAGTCGGGTGTATGTTGCTGATTTCCTCTGGTAATTCGTGTCTGTAGGCCACTTTACCAATTCTTTCCAGAATCTTAAAGGGTCCAACGTATCAAGGCGCTAGCTTCCCTTACTTGCCCAATCGGATCACTCCCTTCCAAGGTGAAACCTTTAGGAGTACGTCATCACCAACTTCGTACTCAAGGGGCTTGCGGCGTTTATCGGCGTAACTCTTTTGACGACTCCGTGCTTTCAAAAGATTGTCTCGTATCTGGAGGATCTTGTCAGTCGTTTCTTGTAATAACTCAGGACCGGTAATTTGCGCATCTCCGATCTCGTGCCATACAATAGGCGATCGACACTTTCTTCCATACAATACCTCAAATGGTGCCATTTGAATGCTAGAGTAATAACTGTTGTTGTACGAGAATTCGACTAAAGGTAAATGCGAATCCCAATTACCACCAACATCTATAACGCACGAACGAAGCATGTCTTCAAGGGTGCGAATCGTGCGTTCAGTCTGACCGTCGGTCTGGGGATGGAAAGCAGTACTGAGATTAAGAGTAGTACTGAGAGCGGATTGAAAAGTTTCCCTAAGGCGCGAGGTAAATCGACCATCGCGGTCAGAGATGATGTCACGAGGTGTCCCATGTCGACAAATGACTTCGTCGGTATAGATTCGTGCTAATCGTTCAACCTTATAGTCTTCTCGTATCGGCAGAAAGTGGGCAGATTTAGTAAGACGATCAACGATAACCCAAATGCTATCGTGACCTGATGGCGTGCGCGGACATTTCGTAATGAAATCCATAGGTATACTCTCCCATTTCCACATAGGGATCTCGGGTTGTACGAGTAAGCCAGAGGGTCGTTGTTGCTCAGCCTTGACTTTCGAACAAGTCAGACACTTCGAAACATAGAGAGCGATATCCTTCTTCATTCCAGAACACCAATACTGAAGACGAAGGTCCTGGTACATCTTGTCGGCATCGGGATGAATGGAATATCGAGACTTGTGGGCTTCAGTCAGCAAAATCTCTCGGAGATTATTGCGACTGGGATCCAAATGCGATCGAGATACTAGTAGATACCATTCGATTTGCTTTCCAATTGTCTTTCGGAACCAAGTATTCTTTCCTCCCTCGCGGTATTTTCAAGAAAGACAGCGTGTTGAGCATCGCGAATAAGGGCTTCGAGGTCGTGTCGGGCTTGAATATTACGAACACTATGTAAATAGCTTCGTCGGCTAAGAGCGTCGGCAATGACATTTGCTTTGCCTGGGTGGTAGCGAATCTCACAGTCGTAGTCGTTGAGAAGTTCAACCCATCTGCGTTGCGCATTTTCAGTTCCTTCTGGTTCAAGATGTGTTGTAGGCTCTTATGGTCGGTGAAGACCGTACACTTGGTACCATACAGGTAGTGTCGCCAAATCTTCAACGCAAAAACAACTGCACTGAGTTCTAGATCGTGGGTTGTGTAGTTCTTCTCGTGGATCTTGAGCTGACGAGAGGCGTACGCGATAACCTTTTTCCCATTGCATAAGGACGCAACCAAGGCCGAGGTTAGAGGCATCTCAATAGACTATAAAGTCATCATTTCCATCAGGTAATGCGAGTACGAGAGCGTTACAGAGCATACGCTTGAGAGTTTGAAAGGCTTCCTCTTTTTCGGTTCCCCAAACAAAAGGCTTGTCTTTATGCGTAAGAGAGGTAAGCGGGACGGCGATTTTAGAGAAATCAGCGATAAATCGACGGTAATAACCCGCCAATCCAAGAAAAGAACGAACTTTGGACGGGGCTTTCGGTGTAATCCAACTCTTAACTGCTTCAATCTTCGCGGGGTCGACGTGAATACCTTGACTATTGACGATATGACCGAGGAATTGAACCTCCTCAAGCTAAAATTCACACTTGGAGAACTTGGCGTAGAGGTGATTCCCTTGGAGTAGCTCGGGAACCAAATGAAGATGTTGCACGTGTTCGGATTTCGACTTCGAATAGATAAGGATATCATCGATAAACACGGTTACGAAGCAGTCGAGAAAGGGTTTACACACGCGATTCATCAAATCTATGAAAACCACGGGCACATTGGTAAGACCAAAAGGCATAACGACAAACTCGTAATGGTCATATCAAGTTCGAAAAGCGGTTTTAGGGATGTCCTCCTATTGAATTCGTAGTTGATGATAACCAGAGCGTAGATTGATCTTAGGAAAACACGTAGCGCCTTGCAATTGATCAAACAAATCGTTGATTCGGGGTAGAGGATAGCGCTTCTTGATGGTTAGCTTATTAAGTTCCCTATGATCGATGCACATCCGGAACGATCCGTCCTTCTTTTTGACAAAAAGGACATGTGCGCCCCAAGGAGATGTGCTAGGGCGTATGAAGCCTTTATCAAGTAATTCCTGGAGTTGACTAGAAAGCTCACGCATTTCGAACGGAGTGAGACAATAAGGAGCTTTAGCGATAGGGTTACCTCCAGGAATGAGGTCGATACGAAAATCAATATCACGACTCGGAGGTAGACCAGGTAAATCGTCAGGAAATACAGCATGAAAATTACGAACCACAAGTACCTTTTTCGTTGACTTATTTTCCTTTTCCTTTTCCTTCTCCGCTACTACGATGTGTGCTAAGAAAGACTTGCATTCCTTGCGGAGATACTTGCTTGCTTGAATGCACGACATGAGTTTGAGTTCCTTCGAAGATACTTCGCCATAAACACAGAGTTGATCTGCGACAACCGCTAACTTATGCCTTTAATTATGCGATTAACAGATGTTTAAAACGATAATAAAGAGTGCTTACAACGCAAATTAACTTAATTAGGCCTTTAGGTTACCTAGGAACGTCTATCCGACTTTACAGTACGCATATGACGATTCGCGTGGAATCTGCGGAGAAACCGTTGAATATTAAACGACAACGATTTGAAACCAAACAAAATACTGACAACGCCAACGAATACGAATTTTATACGAATATTCTATATTTATGAATTTATAGTGATTCCGTACGCCACAAAACGTAAACGTGAGCGAAAACGCGATTGCAGGAACGCACCGGCAACAAAACAGGAGCATCGGACACGCGTGTTACCTCGAAAACTTAAATTTTACGCTATATTTAGCTCCATGATAAAATTTTAGAAACCGCAGTCGGAATCAGATGGGAAAACGGATTAACACGACAACGACGCGATTTTTCGCAATTATTATCGTAAACGACAAACAAGCGCGTCAAACGCAACTACCAACATTGTTTTATGTCTTCTTATTTTAAAACAATAATACATGAAATTTTTACAACGTTCGGGTTTTGATATCGGGTTTCGTAGATAATGACGGGCCAGTTCAAACGTACGAGATGGGCTTGTAGGCCTTGAGCCGAAACCCGAAGCCCATTAAACAAACCTAGTATATAAATCTAGTGAAACCCTAGATCTCATTTGTGATACTGCGCACACAACTGATCTCTCACTATCTGCTCCATTTGAAAACCATAAATCCTTCTCCTTCACCAGCCGATCACCTATATCTTTCCCTCTCAATCCTTTTCATCTTGCAACTCATCCCATACACCTACATGAAGACCTTATCTACCCTACCCCACACTCTCGTTCACCCTTCTCTCTCTTAACATGGTCCAGCCGGCCACCACTGTTAGTGGCGGCGCGTGATGGTGGCGGTAGAGACCCGACAAGACCAGATGAAGCAAGACAGCAGCGACCGTGGCCGATGAAGGGATTCTAGAGTCGCCGCCACCGCCCACAGCGGTAGATTCAGCAGTGATTCTAAGAGTTGGGGCTGAGAGCTGGCAGCAGAGAAGTTACACTTGGTGGTTGGGTTCAGCGAGAGAAAACAGTGAACGGGGAGGAGCGACTGTGACAACTGTGCTCTGTAAGCGATGTACAATGTAAAAAAATATCAATTATCAATAAAACGATGTGTTTTGGTGTATATATATGTGTGTATTTGTGTTTGATGATTTTACGATTTGATTCTAGTTCGATTTCAAGCTTTAAATCGCTTTCTGGAAAGTTATACGCAAACTGATGCGTAAACGTAATCATTTTAACGCAAACTGATGCGTAAACTTAATCATTTTAACGCATAGTGATATAGGCTCAACATACCTTAAATAACCTTTACATAACTTAGAAATAAGTTTTGGATGGTTTTGTGTGTCAAAAACAAGTTTATTTGATCGAAGGGACTATTTGCGTCAAACTGCGAAACTATGCCGATTTGTACAGTAACGAACATCCCGGAACTTGATCACAAGTTAAACATACCCTAAATATCCTTTACATAGCTTAGAAATAGGCTTTGATGGGTTTGGTATGCGAAAATAAACTTATTTGATCAACAGGGACTAAAAGCGGCAAAAAGTGCATAAGTTTGCATTTACGCGCATATCTTACGTTATGAATATATCCGGACATCCAAAAATTTTTGTAATCATTAAAATATTTTATTTTAGTGATTGGAATGCAAAAAATACCATTCGTCGCTTAATTTGGATCGTTTTCGCGTCTGTTCGAGTTTTCGTCGTACTTAACCGAATAACGCAACCGTATGACCAAACGAACCGACATCCGAGATGTTTTTGAGCATATTTTAAGTCCCCTATACTTTAACTTCATTGTAGAGCCTTGAAATGGGGTTAACGGGGCTTAAACGTGTCAAAAATGCATCAAAAACCAAGTTTCAGGCCTGCATGGACTAAAACTGACAATCTGCCAAACTTCCCTAGGAGGGGCGCGTAAGACTGTGTCTGGGTCTATGCGGCCTGCAACAGACTGTCAGATCAGAAACTCAGTTTTAGCAATCTGATCGAATTTAAGAGGTTTTTATGTATAATTCTCAATACCTGGAGCTGGTTTTCGACCCCCATTGTATTTATATACCATGTGCACAAATGTAGGGCCAAGATTAGACCTTCCTAACACTTGGAATGATCTTGTTAATCCTAACTTCCTATAAATAGCAATGGGTTCTCATTCATTTCTTCACACATTTTGATTCAATCTGCCCTAAGTTGGGGTTTACACTCCATACCTGAGTAATTTGAATCAAAACTTCCTTGCTTGGACCCTTTGTAAGTCTCCTTCATGCTTTTTATGCATTTCAAGCATAAAAGTCAAACAATATTTGACTTTCTGCTTTGACCAGTCAATGGTCAACACAAAGTTCATTTGAACTTGGCAACGTGAGCGTAATCACGATGGTTATAGTCCCTTGTGACTATATCTACTGATTACCACGTTGATTAGTCGAAGTGACGAGTCAAAGTTTCGGTCAAAATACATGTTTATGCGTATTTTGCATCGAAGATATTTTTGGGTATCAAAACACTTTGTTTTGATATCAAACTTGTTTTCTAACTTAGTTAAACATGTTTTAACATGTTTAACTCGTCACTTTTAGTCTAGTGCTTGTATAGGGTCGTAAGATAAGCGGTCTTAACAACCGCTTAGACTTTCGAACCCGACCCGTTTGGTCGATCGTTAGGATCCGACCAAGCATATGTTGTGACCATAGTTGTATAGGGAATAACCTTCCGAGGTTATACCTTATGGTCACTTTGTTTAATTAGTTGTATGATAGGTAGTTTATATGCCTTACATAAATGACCAAAATGCCCTTTTCATGCATAATTGGATTTAAACATATGTAACTTAACTTTTGTCGCTTAAACTGATTATACAACATATTTAAGCATGTTTAGGCATATAATACTTGTCATAGGACTAGTAAGGCGTCTCGAACGCGCATTTGCGCGAACGACGCGTTAAAGTATCATAAGCTACCTTAATGGGTCGTGACGGGTCGAAAGCACTTAGGATAGGTTCCAATTTAGAATGTAGGCTTTGTTAAACCATATCACATGAGTTCCAATACTCATTTGGTTTACGAGACCTCATTCTACCCGATCTTCCGATTTAGGTGTCGATTTATTAACTAGCGATCCGATTACTAGGTGCTACTTGAATTCCTTGGTTTACTCGAGCGTTGCTAGTTCATTTAATCAAGGATACTTGCAATTCAATGTGAGTACATAGTTCTCCTATTTTACTGTTTTCAATTGTTTTGGGGTGATTCATATGTGTAAAACGATTTCGATACTTTTAACGATGATTTCGAAAACGAATACTACGGTTTATATTAAACAAATAACTATTTCGATAATTTGAACGAACTTGTTGGACGTATTTACATAACGAATGACATTCATTAGTTTTGGCCGCACCGACCAGTATTAGGTTATGGTACCATAGGATCTGGAAAATCCTGTTATCAGACTGCACCCATGGTTATGTGTGGGGGTTATGTGGGTAACAACTGAACCTGTTAATTGTTAACTTACCCTATGGTGGTTTATTAATACGAGTTGAACGAGAAACAAGTTACAAAGTTTTGAATGTTATAAACGAGACGACCAAAAGTAGTTTTTACAATTAAAACGAGAACGATTTAAACGATTTGACGATTTAAACGATTGGAATGATTTGAACAAGTTAAACGAATTGAACAAACGATTGGTTCTGGGTTGTGATTAGATAATGGGACGGGTGTAACATGATAAAAGCATGGTAGATACCCCGCTGGTACTTCTTATATATAAGTGTTTTTATCATATTACATTCCATGGCATTATTTAGTTCACTTGGGCAAACGAGTTTAAAACGATGTCACACAACGATGCTTACTAAACGATATAAACCATATGAGTTTTACTACGAGACGATTTACAACTTGGTTTACTAAAACAAATGTTTTGGGTTAAGATTCATGGCTACGAAATTCTATAAACTATAATCAACTTGTTTTGAGTTGGTTAATCTTATTGCAATACCAAACACTTTTCAAACAAGGTTTTCAACTATCAACTTTTCTAGTCTAACGAGATATTGCAACATGAAAACGAGCCATGAATCCGACACTCTCACAAAACCTATGTACTCACCGGCATTTCTTTGCTGACTTATTTTTACATATGTTTCAGGTGGTGATTGAATGATGTTGATTGCTAGGATGCATGCTCACTTAGGACTGGACGAGGCCTTCGTGACTTAAATAACGATGATAGACTATGTTTAACTTGTTTGTTATGTTCCAAAGACAATATCTAATGTTTAATAAATCAATAAAACAAAAATTTTGAATCCATGGTTGTGAAACAATAATTCTGCCACTCCACTCCCCGACGTTTCCACCGTGGTTTCGTTGTTTTAACGCGGTCGGGGTGTGACAGGAGAGTTGGTATCAGAGCCAATGGTTATAGGGAATTAGGCTATTAGTAATGCTTTGACGTAGACTATAACTTTTAGGACCCTAACGCGAGTTCACTTGCGTTTAGATTTTAAAACAATACCGTCACCTATCTTTAGGTGATAACCACAACGAGAACACAATAACAAATCCTATTTGAAAACCAATCATCTCTTCGTAGATGATTTATTATAAGGTTTTGAACCCTCAAAGTTTCCAAAATGATTTTGAAAATAATCACCCACCCTTCTAGATGATTCATTTTTGGCTAATGTCTTCTAAATTTTCAAAATCTCGTCAAAGTTTGGGTCTAGATAATGTGAACAGCAATCTGGAAGAGTGGATGCCTGTATCCTGAGTTTTCTATCTAAGGCTAGAGTGTTCGTACAAATCCACATAATCGGACCAGTCACTCTTACCTGGGAACTCTTGGGGTGAGTGTCCACTTATAGGCTAAAGCAAGTCTTCGCGATACATTATATTGACCCATTTACTTTGATTAGTCAATGTGTGTCGTTTGTTTGTTCGAGGTAACAAACGAATGATCACCTTCCTTGTGTTTTGTCGATGTTTTCAATACCTCTTTTGTTTATCCAATTGTCAATCTCACTTGTTTCTCATGTTTCCTTGTTCTTTTTAGAACATGCCTCCTCGACGAGATGCACAACCTCAAACCAACGCCGAAATCGCAGCCCTTGTCGCACAACAAATGGCTGCTGTACTTCCGAACATAGTAACTCAGATTCATCAACTATACAACAACAATAACAACAATGCTCAGTGTAATTTCAAAACTTTCAGTTCGGCTAAACCACTAAAATTTTCTGGGTCTCAAGGAGCAACTGCGCTCCTGCAGTGGTTCGAAAGTTTGGAGAGTACATTTAGACATGTTCAGTGTCTAAATGGGCATAAGGTTGAGTTTGCGTCAAGTATTTTTGAGAAGCGTGCTCTTACAAGGTGGAACGGTGTGATGCGCGATAGGGGTGCCGAAGTTGCTTTGGCACAAACTTGGGAAGAGCTGCGGGCTCTCATGATGAAAGAGTTCTGTCCCCGTCATGAGATTAGGGCATTGGAGCGAGAATTCGATGATCTGAAACAGGATAGGGGAGAACACCGTGCTTATACGGATCGTTATGAGGAGCTCAATTTGTTGTGTCCTACGATGGTTACCCCGTTGGAGAAAGCGATTGAGATGTATATCGATGGTCTGCCTGATTCTGTGCAAGATATTGTGACTGGTAGTAATCCTACCACTGTGCGTCAAGCGATTGAATTAGCTGCTACACTGACCGAGTCTCAGGTCAGAAAAGGTAAACTGACCCGCAAGGGTGATAAGAAGCAATCGACCAATTCAGCTCAAGACAAAGGAAAGGGTAAGAAGAAAGGCGAGTCTTCTAGGAAGTCGAGGAAGCGCAAGGCTTCCCAGAATTTTGCTGTCACCAACCAAAATGCTCAGAACCCGCCAGCACAACTTCCTGCAAAGAAACAGTATGTTGGTACCGCACCTCACTGTACTCTGTGCAATGTTCATCATGCGACCCAACAGGCTTGTAAACAGTGTACTACTTGTGGTAAACTTGGGCATTTGGCCAACATTTTTCGTTTGGGTCAGAATCAAGCTGTTCAGATTCAAGCTCCAGTTCAGGGGAATGCTGCTAGATTCCCACCTGGTTCATGCTACAACTGCGGAGAGTTTGGTCACTTCCGCAACAACTGTTCGAAGCTTGCAAACCCAAATGCCATTGCAAATGCTAATCCCGCTCGTGGACGAGCGTACAATCTGAATGCTAACGAGGCTCGTGCTGATAACGAAGTTGTTAACGGTACGTTCCTTGTTAACCATCGACCTGCATCTGTTCTTTTCGATTCTGGTGCCGATAGAAGTTTTGTTTCGTTATCTTTTGAGCCTTTACTTGCGATACCTAGAACTAAACCGAGGAAACCCTTATCTGTTGAAGTTGCTACTGGTAAACCTATTGTACTCGATTCTTTTATATGCAATTGTCAATTAAACCTCGATAACCATCTTTTTCCTATTGACCTCACACCAATGCAACTTGGAAGTTTCGATATTATCGTAAGGATGGATTGGTTAACTAAGTTTCATGCTGAGGTGGTTTGTTTCGATAAGATTGTTCACATTCCTCTTCCGTCTGGTGAAGTTCTAGAGATTCGTGGCGAGAAACCATCTGGTGGATTGAAACTCATGTCGTGTACGAAAGCCCAAAGCTATTTACGAAAAGGATATGTTGCGTTTCTGGCACATGTCACCGAAGAGAGAGGCAAGAACAAGTGTATTCAAGATATTCCGATTGTTCGAGATTATCCAGAGGTGTTTCCTGATGAACTGCCTGGTTTGCCTCCAGTTCGTCAAGTCGAATTTCTTATTGATCTTGTACCCAATGCCAACCCGATTGCGAAAGCACCTTATCGTCTTGCACCATCTGAAATGCAAGAGTTATTGAAACAGCTTCAAGAGTTATCTGATAAAGTATTCATCCTACCAAGTTATTCACGTTGGGGCGCTCCTGTCCTGTTTGTGAAAAAGAAAGATGGGTCTTTTCGAATGTGTATCGATTATCGTAAGCTTAATAAGCTTACCATCAAGAATCGATATCCCCTACCACGAATTGATGATCTCTTTGATCAGCTGCAAGGTGCTACATGTTTTTCCCAGATCGGTCTGCGTTCTGGGTATCATCAGCTTCGTGTACTCGAAGAAGATATTCCCAAAACTGCATTCCGCACGAGATATGGTCACTACGAGTTCACTGTCATGCCGTTTGGTCTGACGAATGCCCCAACTATCTTCATGGACCTAATGAACTGGGTTTGTAAACCTTATTTAGACAAGTTCATTATTGTGTTCATTGACGATATTCTCATTTATTCGAAGTCTCGAGCCGATCACGAACAACACCTTCATTTGACACTGGAACTCCTGAAGAAGGAACAACTTTTTGCTAAATTCTCGAAGTATGAATTTTGGCTTAAAGAAGTTCAATTTTTGGGTCATATTGTTAATGAGCAGGGTATTCATGTGGATCCTTCCAAAATAGCTGCTATTAAGGATTGGAATACACCTACGACACCCACAGAAGTTCGCTATTTTCTTGGTCTCGCTAGTTACTATCGTCGATTTATTTCGAACTTCTCGAAGATTGCGGTTCCACTCACTACTTTGACTCAAAAGAATAGGCCTTTTGAGTGGGGACCTAAACAAGAAGAAGCGTTCCAAACGCTGAAACAAAAACTCTGTGATGCTCCTGTTTTATCTTTGCCCGATGGGAACGATGATTTTGTTGTCTATTGCGACGCGTCGAATCTAGGCCTTGGTTGTGTTCTTATGCAACGAGGTAAAGTTATAGCTTATGCGTCAAGACAGATGAAAGTTCACGAGAAGAACTACACGACTCATGATCTTGAGTTGGGACCTGTAGTCTTTGCTTTGAAAATCTGGAGACACTATCTTTATGGCACGAAATGTGTGGTTTTCACTGACCACAAAAGTCTCCAGCACATTCTTAATCACAAGGAGCTAAACATGAGACAACGACACTGGGTTGAGCTATTAAACGATTATGATTGCGAAATTCGTTACCATCCTGGTAAGGAGAATGTCGTAGCTGATGCGCTAAGTCAAAAGGAACGTGTTAAACTTCATTCTGTCCACGCTTTATCCGATATTCAATCACATATCCTTCAAGCTCAACGATCTTGTGTAATTAAAGGCTTATTGAAATATGAGCTACCACTTCAACTTGAGCTTAAACTCTAAACGAAAGACGATGGGTTACTCTATTTCAAGGATCGTTTGTGGATTCCGAAACAAGACGATCTTCGCCCTTTAGTGATGGACGAATCTCACAAGTCTCGATATTCTATCCATCCTGGTGCTGATAAAATGTACAAGGATCTTCGTACTCAGTATTGGTGGCCTAGTATGAAAAAGGATGTTGCCTTGTATGTATCGAAATGCCTAACTTGTCTCAAAGTCAAGGCTGAACATCAACGACCATCTGGTTTGCTTGTACAACTAGAGATACCGATATGGAAGTGGGAGAACATTGAAGTGGATCTCATCACTAAGTTACCGCGTACATCTAGAGGTCACGATGCTATTTGGGTTATTATTGATCGATTAACGAAGTCAGCTCATTTTATACCGATTCGCGAGGATCTATCTGCTGATAAACTTGCAAAGATTTATGTTGACGAGATTGTATCTCGACATAGTGTTCCTTTGGATTTCATATCTGACCGTGATGCTCGATTTTCATCTCATTTTTGGAAGACCATGCAATCTGCTTTGGGAACTCAACTAAATCTAAGCACTGCTTATCATCCCCAAACAGATGGACAATCCGAGAGAACGATACAAACATTGGAGGATATGCTTAGAGCATGCGTAATAGATTTTGGTGGTAATTGGGATTCTCATCTACCGTTAATCGAGTTCTCTTACAACAACATTTATCATGCTAGTATCAATATGGCACCGTTCGAAGCTTTATACGGTCAAAAATGTCGTTCACCTGTCTGTTGGAATGAGATCGGTGAAGCTCAGCTTACTGGACCTGAGCTCATTCTGGAAACAACGGTTAAAATCAAGAAAATTCACGATAATCTTCTGACAGCCAGAAGCCGTCAAAAGAGTTATGCGGATATGCGACGCAAGCCCTTGGAATTTCAAGTCGGAGACCATGTCCTACTCAAGGTGTCCCCTTGGAAGGGAGTGGTGAGATTTGGAAAGAAAGGAAAACTTGCACCACGATATGTTGGACCATTTAAGATTGTTGAGAGAATCGGAAAGGTTGCCTATCGACTAGAGCTACCTCCAGAGCTTGGGAATATTCACCCTACTTTCCACGTATCCAATCTACGAAAGTGTTTAGCCGATGCTGATCTTCACATTCCACTCGACGAAATCCAAATTGATGAAACGATTCACTTTGTCGAGAAACCCGTGGAGACAGTGGACCGTACAGTCAAACAGTTGAAGAACAAGCGAATTCGATTAGTCAAAGTTCACTGGGAGTCCAAACGTGGCCCAAAGTTTACTTGGGAACGTGAGGACCAAATGAAAGCGAAATATCCGCAATTGTTTTCACAAGTTTCCTCTAGTTAAAATTTCGGGACGAAATTTCCTAAAGTAGGGGAGACTGTGACAACTGCGCTCTGTAAATGATGTAAAATGTAAAACAATATCAATTATCAATAAAACGATGTGTTTTGGTGTCTATATATGTGTATTTGTGTTTGATGATTTTACGATTTGATTCTAGTTGGATTTCAAGCTTTAAATCGCTTTCTAGAAAATTATACGCAAACTGATGCGTAAACGTAATCAGTTTAACGCAACAAACTCTCCGAAATAGTGATATAGGCTCAACATACCTTAAATAACCTTTACATAACTTAGAAATAAGTTTTGGATGGTTTGGTGTGTCAAAAACAAGTTTATTCGATCGCAGGGACTATTTGCGTCAAACTGTGAAACTATGCCGATTTGTACAGTAACGAACATTCTGGAACTTGACCACAAGTTAAAAATATCCTAAATATCCTTTACATAGCTTAGAAATAGGCTTTGAGGGGTTTGGTATGCAGAAATAAACTTATTTGATCAACAGGGACTAAAAGCGTCAAAAAGTGCATAAGTTTGCATTTACGCGCATGTCTTACGTTCTGAATATATCTGGACATCCAAAAATTTTTGTAATCATTAAAATATTTTATTTTAGTGATTGGAATGCAAAAATACCATTCGTCGCTTAATTTGGATCGTTTTCGTGTCCGTTCGAGTTTTCGTCGTAATTAACCGAATAACGCAACCGTACGACCAAACGAACCGGCATCCGAGATGTTTTTGAGCATATTTTAAGTCCCCTATACTTTAACTTCATTGTAGAGCCTTGAAATGGGGTTAACGGGGCTTAAACGTGTCAAAAATGCATCAAAAACCAAGTTTCAGGCATGCAGGGACTAAAACTAACAATCTGCCAAACTTCCCTAGGAGGGGCGCGTAAGACTGTGTCTGGGTCTATGCGGCCCGTGATATACTGTCAGATCAGAAACTCAGTTTTAGCAATCTGGTCGAATTTCAGGGGTTTTTATGTATAATTCTCAAAACCTGGAGTTGGTTTTCGACCCCCATTGTATTTATATACCATGTGGACAAATGTAGGGCCAAGATTACACCTTCCTAACACTTGGAATGATCTTGTTAATCCTAACTTCATATAAATAGCAATGGGTTCTCATTCATTTCTTCACACATTTTGATTCAATCTGGTCTATGTTGGGGTTTACACTCTATACCTGAGTAATTTGAATCAAAACTTCCTTGCTTGGACCCTTTGTAAGTCTCCTTCATGCTTTTTATGCAATTCAAGCATAAAAGTCAAACAGTGTTTGACTTTCTGCTTTGACCAGTCAATGGTCAACACAAAGTTTGTTTGAACTTTGCAACGTGAGCGTAATCACGATGGTTATAGTCCCTTGTGACTATACCTACTGATTACCACATTGATTAGTCGATGTGACGAGTCAAAGTTTCGGTCAAAATATGTGTTTATACGTATTTTGCATCGAAGCTATTTTCGGGTATCAAAACACTTTGTTTTGATATCAAACTTGTTTTCTAACTTAGTTAAACATGTTTAACTCGTCACTTTTAGTCTAGTGCTTGTATAGGATCGTAAAATAAGCGGTCTTAACAACCACTTAGACTTTCGAACCCGACCCGTTTGGTTGATCGTTAGGATCCGACCAAGCATATGTTGTGACCATAGTTATATAGGGAATAGCCTTCCGAGGTTATACCTTATGGTCACTTAGTTTCATTAGTTGTATGATAGGTAGTTTATATGCCTTAGGTAAATGACCAAAATGCCCTTTTCATGCATAATTGGATTTTAAGCATATGTAACTTAACTTTTGTCGCCTAAACTGATTATACAACATATTTAAGCATGTTTAGGCATGTTTAGGCATATAATACTTGTCATAGGACTAGTTAGGCGTCTCGAACGCGCATTTGCGCGAACGACGCGTTAAAGTAGCATAAGCTACCTTAATGGGTCGTGACGGGTCGAAAGCACTTAGGATAGGTTCCGATTTAGAATGTAGGCTTTGTTAAACCATATCACATGAGTTCTAATACTCATTTGGTTTACGAGACCTCATTCTACCCGATCTTCCGATTTAGGTGTCGATTTATTAACTAGCGACCCGATTACTAGGTGCAACTTGAATTCCTTGGTTTACTCGAGCGTTACTAGTTCATTTAATCAAGGATACTTGCAATTCAATGTGAGTACATAGTTCCCCTATTTTACTGTTTTCAATTGTTTTGGGGTGATTCATATGTGTAAAACGATTTCGATACTTTTAACGATGATTTCGAAAACGAATACTATGGTTTATATTAAACAAATAACGATTTCGATAATGTGAACGAACTTGTTGGACGTATTTACATAACGAATGACATTCATTAGTTTTGGCCGAACCGACCAGTATTAGGTTATGGTACCATAGGATCTGACAAATCCCGTTATCAGACTGCACCCATGGTTATGTGTGGGGGTGATGTGGGTAACGACTGAACCTGTTAATTGTTAACTTACCCTATGGTGGTTTATTAATACGAGTTGAATGAGAAACGAGTTACGAAGGTTTGAATGTTATAAACGAGAAGACCAAAAGTAGTTTTCACAATTAAAACGAGGACGATTTAAATGATTTGACGAAATTTAAACGATTGGAATGATTTGAACAAGTTAAACGAATTGAACAAACGATTGGTTTTGGGTTGTGATTAGATAATGGGACGGGTGTAACATGATAAAAGATGGTAGATACACCGCTGGTACTTCTTATATATAAGTGTTTTTATCATATTACATTCCGTGGCATTATTTAGTTCACTTGGGCAAACGATTTTAAAACGATGTCACACAACGATGCTTACTAAACGATATAAACCATATGAGTTTTACTACGAGACGATTTACAACTTGGTTTACTAAAATAAATGTTTTGGGTTAAGATTCATGGCTACGAAATTCTATAAACTATAATCAACTTGTTTTGAGTTGGTTAATCTTATTGCAATACCAAACACTTTTCAAACAAGGTTTTCAACTATCAACTTTTGTAGTCTAAATAGGTATTGCAACATGAAAACGAGCCAAGAATCCAACACTCTCACAAAACCTATGTACTCGCCGACATTTCTTTGCTGACTTATTTTTACATATGTTTCAGGTGGTGATTAAATGATGTTGATTGCTAGGATGCATGCTCACTTAGGACTGGACGAGGCCTTAGTGACTTAAATAACGATGATAGACTATGTTTAACTTGTTTGTTATGTTCCAAAGACAATATCCAAAGTTTAATAAATCAATAAAACAAAAAATTTGAATCCATGGTTGTGAAACAATAATTCTGCCACTCCACTCCCCGACATTTCCGCCGCAGTTTCGTTGTTTTAACGCGGTCGGGGTGTGACAGCGATGGAGAACCTAGTCACCCCGACGGCCGAAGCACGCCGGCAACAGTGTGCGATGATGGAGGCGGCGGAGGTGATGAATGGCAGTGGTGGTGCGCTGTCTACGGCGTATCAGCGGTGACAATTCTTTTTTTTTTGGATCCGACGGACTGCTGATTCAGTCAGTTTGGGTTCGAGTGAAGAGGTTACAGATTCGGGTTCCTATTCAAGAGTTCATTTCAACAGGTTCCGGCCAGATTCAAGTGGATTCGGGCTATATCTTTCAGATCTGTTGGTTCGGGTCTCGATATCTCAGGTCAAGATGTTCGGGTTTGTTTCGGGTTTTATTCCGGGTCGAAGTTTCGGGTTCACGGCTCGGGTTCGAATTCAGTGGTTCAGTTTACGGTTCAGATTTATGGGTTCGGGTCTCGGGTTTATTCGGTTCAGCCAAGTTCGTGTTCACGTCGGATATCGGCTCAGAATCGGGATTTCGGGTCAAACCCGGTTGACTCGGTCAACACCCGAGTTAACTTGGGTCAACAGCAGGTTAAGCATGGTCAACAGTCAACGGGTCGGTTTCAGTTTCGGTTCGCAGTTCGTGGTTCGGGTTAACTCGGTCAAACCGAGTCAACTCGGTCAAACCTGGTCAACCCAGCGAGTCGACTCGGTCAAATCAACCGGTCAACTTAGTTGACCCGGTCAACTCAGCTAACTTTTTCGGCGCTTTGACACGAAGATTCGGTAAAAGATTTAGAACGAATATTATTTACGATAATTATTCCTTATTTTATCATGTGATAACGAACTCGAACCGATCGATCATAGTTTACATTTGATATATTTGACAAAATTAAATATAGTTTTATTGAATCTTGATTGAATTTTGAAAATATAACGTCACTTTAGTTGTCGGGGCCATCCAAAAACAGAGGAAACTCTGCCCGTTTTTCAAGAAAATCCGTAAAAACAAAACGTGTTTTATTGTAAAACGACAACTATCGATGACTAACAACTTTTATAAAATTTAATACAAGTGTATAGTATTTTTATAACACTTTACAACATACGAAAACTACGATTCGGATATTATTTACAACGATAAATACGGTCGTTATAGTTATTTTAAACTTCAAAAAAAATTCAACAATCGTTTTTATAAAATCAATATGATTATACATATTGTTTCAACGCCGATAACACAACCGTTTATATAACAAGAATATGATTTGATATATTTGCTTTCAACATCAAACGATCCGAATTCTTTCATAAAAATAAATATAGTTACATTTTTTTTTCAAACTTAACAACTCGACGATTCTTTATTAAGATAAGTATAGCTTATATTTATTTCGAATATCCAACAACTCGACTTCTTTTTATAAAAATAAATATAGTTTATATATTTATTTCGAATAGCAAACAACACGACTTCTTTTTATAAAAATAAATATAGTTTATATATTTATTTTGAATATCAAATAACACGATTTCGTCTTATAAAATAGATATAGTTTATATATTTATTTCAAATATCGTACAACACTGATTCTTTTATAAAAATAGATATAGTTTATCTATTTAATTTCAAACGTCAAAAGCTCGACGATTCTTTTATAAATAAATATAACTTTATATATTTATTTTAAACGCCTAAACGGAGTACTAACATACACATACGACTTCTCGAGACGACTAACGCGATGATAACGATATATTTGTATATTTTTATATAAATATTTATACACTCTAAATCTCTCGAGAACTAAGTCTTTCTAAGACTTATTAGTTATTACAGACAATAAGCAAACTAAACAAAGTTTAACTTAGTCATTTTTGTTAAGTTAACAAATTACCGTCGAATCGTTCGATTAGCGATTCGGTAGAGCTCGGTGACACGTAGTTTAGTTACCGCGTTTATTTAGAAACTTATAAGATATTCCGTGTTAGGAATATTGTAGAATGCACGCTAGCGAGTCACGTCTTGGAAACGACTTCAGAGAATCATAATTAGCTAGCTTTGCACATGGAAATTCAGGTGAGTTAATAACGCCCACTTTTTACGGTTTTACATTTTTATAAATGTTTTCGGGGGTGGAAAGACATGCAGGTTTTGCAAAAATAAACAAATTTTCGATGAACGAAAACTCATATTTCTAAATCATGTTACGAATGGATTTGCAAGGAACTCAAATGGTTTACGAACGATTTATACTGAATATACCGGTTTTACAAAACAAAATGCGTATTTACGAGACGTGCATGATTTTCATGATTAGGGACGGGAATGTCCTAGTTACAACAATAGGACTGGGTTGTTCTGTGTACGAAAAACGAGACAATCCAGTGAGTTCATGTCCCCCTTTTCTTTTAACTGTTTTCAGTGTTATAACTTCGGGGGTGAAATACATGTTACAAATGTTTCAATGATTACAACTGGTATGGTTAGCTAAGGAATGAACTGTTAGATCATGTGAATGGGTAGACGTTAACTTAAGACCATTAATCCTTGTATAAGGACCGAGGGGCATGAGTGATAGATCTATTTGGGTGTTGCGAGCCCCACCCATGAGCCCGCGAGTTGGACCCATGTGGTGACTATGTCGTTCCCGCCGGGTGGCCTGGTACGAAATACGCAAAGGATTGAGCCTTTCTACACCGTTGCACACATATTAATGTATTAGCTACACATTAATTGATATGTTCATAGACGCTTTCATACCGGATTACAAAGGCATACTTACAAATGTTTACAAGATTATTGGAGGTCACAGTTTTCATATAACATGCCTAGAAAAATGATCTTACTATATCTTCACAACAATACTTTTTAAACCGGTTATTCAAATGATTTATTTCAAATCTCTTACAAACAAACTATGAACTCGCTCAACTTTATGTTGATTTTTCGCATGTTTCTTTCTCAGGTTACTTTCTCAAATTATGGCACTGTTGGAATAGGAGAACCATTGGAGATTCAAGTACTTAGTGGGCGTTCGTTTTTCTAGAAGTCTTAGCCTATTTGCTTCCGCTGTGCAATGAAGATACCGGTCCAGTCACGCCAGCTCTGATATTTCGGGGTGTGACAGATTGGTATAAGAGCTATAGGTTACAATGAATTAGGTTTCCATAGAGACACCTAGGCTCTAACCTCACTTTTCTCTGGGACTTAGATCATTAAGACTTTGAACGCCTAAGACTCGAATATGGTCTCCAACCGTTGCCGAAAAATAATGAGTCGAAATTTTTTTTTAAAGCATACGCTAATGTTGTGTTTTATACAAGGTACACGAAACAACTACATATAGTAAAGAATACTTTGAGAGTTTAGGGAACATGCACTTAGAACCTTTGGAAACTTATGTCGAAGTTCTTAAAAGGTCATCACGTAGGAACCACATCTACTAATTCAAGCACACGCCATTATTATGCCGTCTATGCTATCTTAGTTACTCGAGCAGGTAACCTACGCAAAATGAAGCACCGACGTGAAAAATTACACGAAACATAGCTATACAACAACGGAGGTTGAAGTACGTCACATAAGAATTTCGAGGCAAGGCCTCGGGGAAAACACAAATGGACACGACAACAACGATGCTAATCTCGCCAACGGGAGAAGATTTCACAAGATTTCACAACAGTCGATACTTAGTCTGAACAGACTCACAATTGTTGGCGCTGCAAAAGAAGTCAGACGTCTTCGCATTCCCCCTATTTCATTTATGGCTATTACGCTATGTTCGACATTCCATGGTAATGTCACCTAACAACCAGTCATCACATGCAACCCCAGGTAAAGTCCTCAAAATTTCTTTTATTAAAATTCCGACTTTTGCATCTAGCGAGTAGATTTTTACATCTCTACTCCCCTTAATGGTCGTTGTATCACGTCAATTTTCTTCATTAGAGGGAACACACATTTGCTTCATTTCTTGATCATTTCATATGTTACACATGAATCGTTTGTTACGCATGTGGTTTCCCTTCGAATGATCGTTTTCATCAAAATTTCAAATATTATTTCGCTAGACCCAATTATTGCTTCGTGATTCGAATGACATGCATTATTGTAAGTGTTGACTCCTTGATATCGAGTCAACAAAACTTTCTTGAAACTTCTTTTCCTTTCGAGTTACATACATGGTTTATCATTGTAACCTTTATCTATGTAACCATGCCGAAATTTCGTTGTCGATACATATATTTAATGTCGGATTGCGCTGAAACCATGTTCAATTGTTTGAACTTGTCCATTACACATATTCACCATATGATGTATTGAAAACATCATATTCAAATTCGTTTTAACAAGCGTTTCATTTGTTCCGAGTCGTAGTACACTTGTTTGATCTACGACTCCATTAAGTCGTTTGTTGATTTCAACATCTTGTGGTGGTGTCTCACTCATTTGAAGCTTGCGCTAATCTTGTTTACACATCTCATGCACGGATTTAATTATTTATTTATTGATTTGTTTTGAATCCGCTTTGATTTATCATATTAAACCAGTCTTAACACAATCGTGTGTTAAGACAATGGTACACAAATTCATTTTATATTCCGGTGTACCTACTAACGTTTCTTTCATTATCGATCGAATGTTTTGCGATACTCATTGCTTCTTCATCTCCGATCGAAAATGCTATTTCTTTGATGCTCCATCTTCAATTGAAAATCTTTTGGTGTTCATTGGAACAAACGTTCAGATTTACTTTGTTGAACCTTCAGTTGAATTTAAACACGGTGAACTTGTTTGATCACCGCTATTATTGAATTATTTAAATCACTACGACACCTTGTGGTGTCGGTATAAACTTGTAGCTTAGGCTAATCATGATCATGCGTTTCATGCAAAACACAGGTGATACTTGTTCGATCATCGCTATATTTGAATTGTTTCAATCACTACGACACTTTGTGGCGTCGGTATAACTTGCAGCTTGTGCTGATCATGATCGAGCGTTTCATGCAAAGTATTACATTTGAGTTTGTTGACTCTAAGTTCATCTATTGGATGTTATTGCTTCTAGAACTCATTTACATATTTTGAACGTTCATACGGAATTTGATTTGTCAAAGTTCCTGTTCTTTGTTGGACCCCTGTTAACTTAGTCACACTAGTGACTGTATCTATACGTCTCGTTTCCCTTGACATCAGATTATAAAACACATTCCTTTTCACCGCTGGGTTCTTATTGTTGAGGAATGTCCTTGAATTCACCTAATTCGAATAAGTCTTGATTCAATTTCTTGTTCATTCATTTTGGTAATATTCGTATTTACCTACGCATAACATTACTCTAAGGAATTAACATAGTCTAAATTTCGAGGACGAAATTTCTGTAACAGGGGGAGAATGTGACAACCGCTAATTTACGCCTTTAATTACACGATTAACAGATGTTTAAAACGATAATAAATAGTTCTTACCATGAAAATTAACTTAATTAGGCCTTAAGGATGCCTAAGAACGTCTATCCGACTTTATAGTATGCGTATGACGATTCGCGTGGAATCTGCGGAGAAACCGTTGAATATTAAAGAACAACGATTTGAAACCGAACAAAATACTGATAACGCCAACGAATACGAATTTTATACGAATATTCTATATTTATGAATTTAATTTTTGTGAATTTATAGTGCTTCCGTACGCCATAAAACGTAAACGTGAGCGAAAACGCGATTGTAGGAACACATCGGCAACAAAACGGTAGCATCGGACATGCGTGTTACCTCCAAAACTTAAATTTTACGCTATATTTAGCTCCATGATAAAAGTTTAGAAACCGCAGTCAGAATCGGATCGGAAAACGGATTAACACGGCAACGACGCGATTTTTCGCAATTATTATCGTAAACGCCAAACAAGCACGTCAAACGCAACTACCGACATTGTTTTACGTCTTCTTATTTTAAAACAATAATTCATTAAATTTTTACAACGTTCGGGTTTAGATATCGGGTTTCGTAGATAATGAAGGGCCAGTTTAAACATACGAGATGGGCTTGTGGGCCTTGAGCCCAAGCCCAAATCCCATTAAACAAACCTAGTATATAAATCTAGCGAAACCCTAGATCTCATTTGTGATACTACGCACACCACTGATCTCTCACTATCTGCTCCATTTGAAAACCCTAAATCCTTCTCCTTCACCAGCCGATCACCTATATCTTTCCCTCTCAATCCCTTTCATCTTGCAACTCATCCCGTACACCTACATGAAGACATTATCTACCCTACCCCACACTCTCGTTCACCCTTCTCTCTCTCTACATGGTCTAGCCGGCCACCACTGTTGGTGGCGGCGCGTGATGGTGGCGGTAGAGACCCGACAAGACCAGATGAAGCAAGACAGCAGCGACCGTTGTCACACCCCTTTCTAAGGCGGAAGCACGAGGTGTGATCTTGAAAGGTTCTCATTGCATACGAAAGGTAAACATACTACATGCTCGTAAAATAACTCCAAATGCCATTAACATAACATAAGTGTTTACAACACAAATAAAATATTGTCTGAAAAGTTTACAACTTTATTTAAAGATGAACATAAAGGTTTTGATTCTTATATTCCACACAAGGTGGAATATGGTAACCAATCCCACAAAACAGGCATCGAAGACTTGACACGATATGACTAAATCAAAAGTGACATCCTTGAGCAAGAGTAAGACTGCGCGTACATCCACTTTAGTTACCTGAAATACATGTGAGTTTTGGAAAATCGTCAAAATAATGTTGGTCTGAATTCATGCAGATTTGTGATAACATTTAAGCATTCGTTATGGAAAACATGGTATGTAATTTCAAGTATTTCTGTAAATGTAAGGAAATCGGGATCGCTAATGGTTTGCAAGGCCATTAACATGTGACACGACATAGGAAGCATCCAAACCATAGACATTTTTACTTGTCGATTCCACGACTGTCGATTCACGACTAGAGACACAAAAGCACTACTTGGTAAAAGATTGGCCAAGAGTGTGGCTGCCTGAAACCCATTAGATCTAACCTTTTGTTCCGCGGTCTTGGTATGTAACTGATTAATGGTGCTTATGGCACCCTATTCGTGACATGATCTAAAGTATCATTCCTTAGTTTTTGTATTCAACATACCATAACACATGTATTTTCCCCAAGTTCAGAAAACAAGTAAAAGTTTAAAAGTGGGGACATGAACTCACAACTTTGCGTTTCCTGCGTCGTAAACTTCACCGGTAGCGTCGTGACCTATACGTGTTCTATTAATGTTAGTCACTAGACTTGTATCGCACAAGCACAAGTCACCATCTTTTATGAATATGTTCTTTGTTGTTAAAAATAATTTATATTTTTAACTATGTATCTTACTTATATTATTTTCCCAAAAATAAATATAAGTATTTTGTATTTTTCACCAAAAATCAATACTTTGATTTTTATTACCTTCCGGAAATATATTTCTTAAAAATAATATATTTTTAAGACTTGTATGAAATATGTATATTTTGTCATGCTATGAAATATAAATGTGTTTATTCTTGTTATCCACCCGAGTTATATATTTTCGTCCAAAAATATATTTTAAGTTCATAACTTGTCCAAGTTAAATAATGTGTTAAGAAATATATTTTCATAAATATATTTTCTTGTATTTGTCCATGTGCTTCTTATGTATTCTCATGTATTTTGTATGTGTATTTTTGTATTTTTACTCCTTAGGAGTATTTAGTGTATTTTCAAGTCCTAATACACTACTACATATAATACACATAATATACACTTAGCACAAGATTTGGTGATCACTAAATACGTATATTTTCTCAAAAATATACATACTTAATATAAATTTTATCTTGAAGAAATAATCATTTCTTAACTTGTAATTTCTTAAAAGATTAGGGAAACCTTGGTAAATATTTTTAGGGGAATTTTTAAGGAATAAGTTTCACCAAAACTTATATTTTTCTAAGTATCAAATTTTTATAAAATTTTTGACATAGTTTCCCCTAAAAATGGAGGTTTCCCATGTTTTCAAAACATGTGTTTCTTTTCTTTTCAACATCAAAACAATTTTCCAACAATAACCATCAACAACATACACTAATTTTCCCATATGAAACATCATGGTGAACTTGTTTCTTGTTAAAAATGTGTAGTCTTCTAGATCTACACTTAACATATTATGATCTTTCCAAAAATAAGTGTTCTTGAGTATTTTAAACAAACTTATGTGAAACTTTAATCCACTAACTCATTCATCCATGAGTTTTATGGTTTCAAACTTTGTAAATCATGTTCTAAAAACACTTTTATGTTTATTAGAAGGATCATTATTTTTAACATCATGTTTAACCATGGATCTTTCAAGATCCATGCTTAATATCTTTAGATCCTTCAAAAACAAGCTTTATGTTACATTTTAAACAAACGTTCCATGAATTTTAGTTTCAAAATTTAGTTCTACACACACTTTATTACAAGTTTATGCATAAAAATTCATATTTCTAGTTCACATCATGCTTCATATGTTCATCTTCAAGTTTAACCATGGATCCGTCAAGATTCATGCTTAAACTTGTTAGATCTAAGCTTTAATATACATGATCTAAACATACACACAAGATATAACATCAACAACATCATTTCATACACCAAAAATTCATGTAATCACTTATTTTCTTCATGAATATGTTAGATCTTTTCATTTTTAACATTAGAAGTTAAGTTGTTTAGATGGTGAAACTTGTACATATCATAAACATGACTTAAATTAGTGATTAAGAGGCTTACTACTAGCTCTAATGGCTAGGGAAGTGGCACAAAAATGGAGATGATGATCAAGGAAGAAAGTGAGTGGTTAAAAGCTCCACAAGGTGGTCCTTCAAGTTGCTACACCTCAAGCCTTCTTAGATGAGCTTCTTACACCTTGTAGTAGCCTTAGAATGCTTGATTGCTGATTGAAAATGTTGGTGTGTGGGTGTGTGAAGTGAACCGTGAGCTAGAGGGAGGAAGAATAAGATGTTTGGTGAGTTAGATGGTGAATGATGGTTAGATTATTAGTTTAGGATTTTATAAATTCTCCAAATCTTTCCATGGCATATTTGTTGGAATATACCCCAACACAAGATCTAATAGAATCAAATAAAATCAACTAAATCTTGAGGTGGGACCCATAGGGGTCGGATTTGGTGAAAAAAGGGGGGGGGGGTAGAATGTAAAATTTTGGAAGTTGAAGGTTTAAAGTGCAAATGATAAGGCTTAAGTAAGTTTAAGTGTGTTTAGGTGTTTTTATGATTTTTAAGGTGTTCTAGCATCAATACTAGATTAATATCATAAAAACATTACTTCTAGTCAAATTTTGATGTCTCAGTTATTGTCCGGTTGTTCGGTTCGTTACGGTTCGTTAAAGTGCTGAATTGCGCTATTTCACTAAGTATGAAGCACTTTTGTGGCAGTTTTAATTCCCGACACTTTGTAAGTTATTTTGGACAAAAAAACATAAATTCTACATGATATTAATGTGTTTAAAAGCTGATTATAGCTGAATTGTTGCTGAATTATGCTGATTTCAGCATTTTTGATAAGTTTCGGGTGCTTTTTAGTGCATAGTTTAGGTTCCGGAAAGTTTATATGTTAACCCTTGTATCCATAATTGGGTTTTAATGTATTTTAGAAGTTGGACCTACTCCTAGGCTCTCATCTTATTATCTGACTGCTTTCTGCAGAGCTGCTGACACAGTGTGTCTTACAGGTGAGTTTACTAGTCTTTCTGACGCAACGCTAAAAGTAATGCATAAAACAATATTTGAAGTATAAAATGTGCATAAAATTCACAAGTATAGCATGAAATCAGACAATGTTGACATTTAAGCTTATAATTGCAGATATTAAATAATAATTAAACTGTACGGAAATTACCGGTTTTGTGCCAGTTGTCACAGTCTCCCCCCGTTGAAAGAATTTCGTCCCGAAATTCAGGCTGAGTTATCACCCGCATGAGCTTTCTTGAAAAGGTGGGGGTACTTGGCTTTAAATCGGTCTTCACGTTCCCACGTGTACTCGGGTCTGTGCTTAGAGTTCCAACGTACTTTGACAAGTTTAACGCTACTCCTCCGAGTCTTGTTGACTTTCCAGTCTGTAACCTCAACGGGCTGTTCTATAAATCGGAGTTTGTCGTCGATATGCAACTCATCCACAGGGATGATGACTATTTCTTGAGTTGGACTCTTCTTAAGGTTTGACACATGGAACGTATCATGTACTCCGTTAAGTTCATCCGGTAATTCCAACTTGAAAGCCACGGTACCAATCTTTTCCAAGATCTTGAATGGTCCGATGTATCGTGGATTCAGCTTTCCATGTTTTCCGAATCTTACTACACCCTTCCAAGGTGAGACCTTCAACAAAACTCTGTCTCCCACCTCGAATTCTAAAGGTTTTCGTCTTCGATCTGCGTAGCTCTTTTGTCGATCTCGAGCCGCTTTAATGCGCTATCGGATCTTCAAAATCTTGTCGGTCATCTCTTGAACAAGTTCAGGACCAACCATACGTTTGTCTCCAGCGTCTGCCCAACATAACGGCGAGCGGCACTTGCGGCCATACAGAGCTTCGAACGGTGCGGCTTTTATACTTGTATGGTAGCTGTTATTATAGGAAAACTCAACTAAAGGTAGGTGAGAATCCCAGCTGCCGCCTAGATCTCTAACACCTGCACGAAGCATATCTTCCAGTGTTTGTATGGTCCGTTCGCTCTGGCCGTCTATTTGCGGATGGAAGGCCGTGCTTAGATCTAGTGGGGATCCAAATGCCTCCTAGAAGGATTGCCAGATCCTTAAGACAAAACGTCCATCTCTATCCGAAATAATTGAGATAGGCACTCCATGACGTGCCATGATTTCCTTTAGGTACAGTTCAGCAAGCTTTCCAGTGCTATCCTTCTCTCGGATCGATAGGAAATGCGCAGACTTCGTTAACCGATCGACTATCACCCATATCATATCATGCCCCCTAGGGGTCCTGGGTAATTTTGTTATGAAGTCCATTGAGATTTGCTCCCATTTCCACATGGGTATCTCGGGCTGCTGCAGTAGACCAGACGGTTTCTGATATTCAGCTTTAACCTTAGCGCATGTTAGGCACTTTCCAACATAAACAGCAACATCGCTTTTAAGCCTCGGCCACCAATAGTATTCCTTCAAGTCTTGATACATCTTGTCCGATCCTGGGTGGATCGAGTATCTCGACTTGTGAGCTTCATCAAATATAACTCCTCGAATACCACCATAGAGCGGAACCCAAATACGCCCCATAAAGTATAAGGTTCCCTCTTCGTTTAGCACCAATTTCTTCTGCATACCTCGGAGATATTCAGCTCTACGATTCTCCTTCTTAAGGGCTTCTTGTTGTGCGTCATGAATGCCTGCAGTGAGGTTCGTCCGAATAGTCATTTCCAATGCTCTAACTCTTAGGGTCTTAACCCTTTCCTTTCGATTTAACGCACCTGCTACTACGTTTGCCTTTCCAGGATGGTACTTAATCTCACAATCATAATCATTTAGCAGCTCGACCCATCGTCGCTGACGCATGTTTAATTCCTTCTGATCAAATATGTGCTGTAGGCTTTTATGATCTGTGAAGATTGTACATCGAGTACCATATAAATAATGTCGCCAAATCTTCAAGGCAAACACCACCGCGCCTAGCTCCAGGTCGTGAGTGGTGTAGTTCTTCTCATGAACTTTCAACTGTCCTGATGCGTAAGCGATGACCTTTTGGCGTTGCATGAGCACGCAACCCAATCCTTGACGCGAAGCATCACAGTATACCACAAAGTCTTCAGTGCCTTCGGGTAAGGATAGTATCGGTGCATCGCATAGTTTGTTTTTGAAAAGTTGGAAGGCTTCTTCCTGCTTATCACCCCAGTCGTACTTCTTATCCTTCTGCTTGAGGGAAGTTAGCGGTTGAGCTATCTTGGAGAAGTTCTCGATGAACCGGCGGTAGTAACCCGCTAATCCCAAAAATTTTCGAACTTCGGTCGGCGTCTTGGGAGCTTCCCAATTCTTTATCGCTTCTATCTTGGCTGGATCTACATGAATACCTTTCTCGTTCACAACATGACCAAGGAACTCTACTTCGTGAATCCCGAATTCGCATTTTGAGAACTTTGCATAAAGTTTCTCTTTCTTCAGTAGTTCCAAAATGGTCCTGAGGTGTTGCTCATGCTCTTCTTTCGTTCGGGAATAAATCAGAATATCATCGATAAATACAATCACGAATTTATCGAGATATGGTTTGCAAACGCGGTTCATCAGATCCATAAATACTGCTGGCGCGTTCGTCAATCCGAATGGCATCACAAGGAACTCGTAATGCCCATAACGCGTTCTGAATGCAGTCTTTGGTATGCTCTCCTCTTGGATCCTTAACTGATGGTATCCCGATCGAAGGTCGATCTTGGAATAGTAGCTCGATCCTTGCAACTGATCAAATAAGTCATCAATCCTCGGTAGTGGGTACCGATTCTTGACAGTGAGCTTATTCAACTCTCTATAATCGATAAACATCCGCAGTGTACCATCCTTCTTCTTCACGAACAAAACTGGAGCTCCCCAAGGCGAGAAGCTTGGCCTTATGAATCCTTTATCCAACAACTCCTGGAGTTGTGTAGATAGTTCTTGCATCTCGGATGGCGCAAGTCGATATGGTGCCTTGGCTACAGGAGCGGCTCCTGGAACCAAGTCAATATGGAATTCGACTTGTCGTTGCGGAGGTAGTCTTGGCAGATCTTCGGGAAAAACATCAGGGAGTTCCTTCACCACAGGAATGTCTTCGAGTTTCGGCTCCTCAGCCTTCTTATCTACAACGTGTGCCAGGAATGCAACACATCCTTTCCTTAAGCACTTCTGCGCCTTCATACAATTGATGATGTGCAGAGGCGTGTCTCGTTTCTCTCCATGCACGATGAGAGTTTCATCATTCGTAAGAGGGATGTGAATGATTTTCTCATGGCAAACAACTTCAGCCTTATACTTGGACAGCCAGTCCATTCCAACCACCACATCGAAGCTACCCAATTGAACAGATAAGAGGTCGATATTAAAGCTTCGCTCACCAAGTTCCAATGTACAACCCCTAACAACTTCGCCCGATTCAATAAGTTTACCATCGGCTAGTTCTATGGAATAAGGAACATCAAATCTACTAGATACTATTCCAAGCATGCATGTAAATTCCACAGACATGAAACTATAATCGGCACCAGTGTCAAATAGTATGGATGCAAAGTGATTGTTAATGAGAAACGTACCGGTGACCACATTAGGGTCCTCGCATGCGTTCCTTGCTCCAATCACGAATGCTCGAGCCTGAGCATTGTTCTCTCTTGGGCAATCTTTCTTGAAATGATCCTTGCTTCCACAAACAAAGCATCCTTGGTTCTGCCCAGCTCCATTACCATTCCGGTTACCATTACCATTGCTATTTCCACCACCGTTTCCATTACCAGCACCGTTACGGTTTCCATTCCCATTCCTATTTTCACCTCCATTTCTTTTTCCCCAACAGTTCTCGGCATGGTGACCCAGTTTTTCACACTTGTCACATTTTGGAATGCGATAAACTCCTTCATGATGACGCTTACACTGATTGCATTTGGGCAGAGTGCCTTGGTATCCTCTGGCAGGGGCGTCATTCATGGTTGCAAGAGCTTTTGCCTCCTGAGGCGGGTTGGGGTCGCGCTTCTTATTGTTGGTACCCTTGTTGTTACGTGTCGCTTGATTCAGGCTCGAATGCTTCCTTTTCTTGTCACCAGACGACTCAGCATGCGTCTCGGTCTTTTCAGTTGGGTTCAGCGATAACTTGTAGGATCGTATTCTGACCCGAATGAGTCTATCAGAGGAGTTTTGGTCAATTACAGGTGCGGAAAACAAGTAATCAACGTAGAAACAACTAGATCTTCACTTAAATCACCTTTCTGATTGATATAACAACGTTTACAGTCAAATCTCACACTGGCAGCACTTCGGTATGGATCACAAGAACTCCTTCAAATGATTCGCTCCTAGGGTATATATAGGGACTAGGTTTCGCTCATATGGACATGTCCATAAAAGCAAAACCCCCATTGTACATATAAGCGAAACCATCTTCAAGGTTTCCCACATACGAACATCTTGCTGATTTCCCACATATGAACATGTGGTTTCCCACATATGGACATGTCCATATATGTGAAATCAACTTTCTTGGGAAATCACGTACAATGTGCCCTAATCTAACATTCTAAGACTAAGACTCGATACAAGACGAAGTAGACAGATGTAGTGCACCAACAGACTCCCCCTCAGATGTTGACGAGTCGACTATCGAGTCACGACAATGCTATGTCTTCACTTCTTCAGTCTTGATCAGTCTCTGGGCTTCTCTTTCTCTATCTTCATCTCTGTCTATTAAATCAACAACAAACTTCTTCTCTTAGATTTTGACAACTTTAAATTCATCATCATCAACATGCACTCCCCCTTAAATGTTGATTCATCCTGCATAAAACTCTACCACAAACATAAGTTTTATGATAAACATTTAAGCATATAGACACCATTTGAAACTATCTCAAACAAATATATCAATTCATTTCTGATGAACCACTTGAAACTATATCGTTTTTCTTATCAAAATAACACACTCTCCCAAACCATCTGTTCATCATGTTTAGCACTTGGAATTTTGAAAATCAGCTCTCCAACATCAGTTGTCGAAAATCTTTTTGGATTTTAAAAAAATTACGCTAAAACACACTAAAAATATTTTTGGGTTTTTGAAATAGAATGAAATGCAGTAAAGAAATATTACAGACACTATTTTTGTGAGTTTGTGTAAGAGGTTCATATCAGTTTATGACAAGTCACAAGTACCGTTGAGCTTAGTTACACATTAAGAATTAAACAATTCACTTAGATTGCCGATATACTGATCCATTTAAATTCTCACACAAATTTCAACTGATTCAGGATATAAGTTAGATGTTTTAAGGACATAAACTCATTCATGTGTCCCACTTCTTGAATATACTCCCGTATCCAGACCCCAATATTCAGTCTTACAGGTGAGTATACCACAGATGATATCTGTAAGGGGTTAAATTGCGAGGGCCGTGAGAGCTCAGGTCGATACTTCCGTATACGCAGAGAGATGACGGCTTCGACTTTTGGTGTGTCCCCTTTAGGGGATCTTTTGAATTACAACAGCAATGACTATCAATTTTATTGTTTCATCAATTTGCTGAGGGCGGCGCTGTGTTTCAAGCAAGCGGAAAGTATTCTCCGGGGACTAGGCCATTGCTTCCGCAAAATCAGAAGTCCCGGGATAATACCCCAGATATCACTGAGCATAAAGACCTAGTATCTCAGAAAGAGGGACCTTTCAAACGAGATTTCAGGGGTTACCTATATATCCAAGTAGTGTTCCCCACGAAATAAACAAGTTTGAATTTATGTTTATATCCCGAAAAAACTCACTAAATGTGTAAAAACCTATCGGCATATCATCAGTGAGACTGTTTAACGCTATTTAAACATTACATTTCTTTAGCATACTGTAACTGTCTACTGATGTACTATCATTTCCTCTTCTTTAACACAAAAACTCATTTTTGATTTTATCATGTTTTTGTCTTTTTCAAATTTTCTAATGTTTTTGGATTTTCTGAAATTTTCTACTCCCCCTAAAATGCAAACACATTTTAGGAAATTTGAAAACAAACTATACAGAAAAGTTGACAACCGATATCGAATCGCTTCAAATCGCCATCCATTTGGCATAAACAATCAGAACTCCCCCTTTCACAAAACTATTTTCTCATTATGATTTCAAAACACTTAAGTTTGTTTTAACCAAAATGATTTTTCCGGAAAATAAGTTTTGTCAATTTTATCACTTTGAAATTTAGGGGTTTGGTTCATCATATTGTCCATTCAATCATTTTTAGAAAATCAGATACAACTTAATGTCCCTGATTTACCATTTGTATATATGCAACCTCTGTACCTCTTGTAAAAATATTCACAACATTCAAGCCTATGTAGGAATAAACCTCTACACAAACCATTTTACCAATCAAGATGCCGATTCCTGCTTCACACTTACCAACCTGGAAGCTCCGGCAAGTCACACTTATCCTGAAAAATTCAACAATTTTTAAGATTCAATAACACAATCAATTACTAAGAAAAATGCCGATTCCTGATCCGCAATTACAAACTTGGGATCTCCGGCAAGTCAGGTTTTTCAATGAAAGAAAATATCCACCTAAGCCTGACTAGCCTTGGGTGTTTTCAATTCAAAAGCAGTTGGAGTGTAAGTTACTTTCTTTTTAGCATAAAACTCCTTTACCCCTTTTACTTTTCCTTCAACCATTTTTCCAAAAATGTTTTTAATATTTTCATTAAAAGCTTTTTCAACATCAAATTCTTTCTTCTCAGAATAGAATTGATTCGAAATTTCAACCTTTCCAACCTTTGATTTAAAATTCTCAGCTCTCAAAGGTGGAAAATGAACATCATCCATTAGAGGCACTGAGTTTTCACTTTTTACTTCAACCTTTGGCTCCTCTGACTTTGTGGAATCAGATTCATCGCCAGATTTTACCTCTGATTTCTTAACAACCCAAGCTTGATTGTCAAGATTTCCCTTCTTCTTGTAAAACCTTTTCGAACACTCACCAACTTCATATGTTGAATTTTTGAAAACTTTAAATTTTTTAGTTGGTGGTTTGGTTTTATCAACAATAACTTCTTTCAGTTTTCCAGAAACTCCCTGTTTTGTGTTTGTCGCTTTCGGACAGTTCCATACAATATGACCAACTTCATTGCATCTGTAACAGGTTCTTGTTTCTTTCCTTTGATAAGCTCCATTCTTCATCTTTTCAGCAAGAAACTCCTGGTTTGATTGTTTCCAGAATGAGCTCTTTGCTTCTTCTTCATGGCTAGTTCCTGCAACATATGTCATTTTTTATTTATAATCTCGAACATATTTTTCATTTTTATAGTTTTCAGGTGGAATAAAACCTAATCCTTTCTTTTTGTAGCTACCATTATGGTTTGGTTTCTTTTGAAAACCAGAACCAGAATTGTAACTTTTTTTCTTGTTTAAACGTTGTTGAACTCTTGAAGTGTATTTCTTAGGTTTTCCAGTAAGATTTAAATCTTTTATTTCAGAAATATTAATTTATGTCATTTTAAAAACCTTTTTGATCATGTCAAAACGAACACTTCTTATAGGAAACTCTTTATCAAAATATAATTTGTCAGAATCATTCAAAGTATATGCAACTTCAAATGTTTCATCATACAAATTAGATTTTGTCAACAAAAATTCTTTACTATAAACCCGTTTTCCCGACGATTTTGAACTCTTTTCGGACGAACTTGAACTCCCGACTGACTGACACGAACTTTTGGACTCGGATTTTGACTCTGACTCCTCATCCTTATCCAACACCTGATCAACCACTCTTTTTATCAGTTCTGACTCATGATCTGTGTCGGACGCTGTGAACGTGACATCAATATTGTCCGGTAAAACATCGGTTATCTCGGATTCTAACTTAATATTGACTGCCTGTTTTAGTTCTTCCTCGTTAGGTTTTCTAGGCGAGTACCCTTCCCAAATCGGAGGCGGACACTTATTATAACAGACATCCTGTTTCTTACCAGTATCCTTTTTCTTCTTTGGCTTTGTTTCTTCACCTTTAAACACTTCAAATCCTTCAACTGTTGGATAAATTCTATCAATTATGTAGTCACAACCTTTGTAACTTTGCAGCAATCTTCTGATTCTTTCATTCTCAGTTGCTTCACTATCCAACTCTTTCTTCCACTTTGCACATTCTTCTATGTACAAGTTGATCTCTTTCTGCTTTGTCATCATGGTAGCATTCATCATCTTCAAAGCTTTTTCTCTTTCAGAGTTAGTCTTCTCCAGACTATTCACATGTCTGTTCAATACATCATACGACTTTTTCAAATTCTTTACATCAAACAACAATTTTTCTTTCAACTTTTCTAACTCACTAAACCTCTCATCTTTCTCTATACATTGTTTACAAGACTCTAAACATGTAAGACAGGGTTTTGTGATTTCAACGATCTTCTCAACTTCAATTATCTTTTCAACTTCCACAATCTTCTCAATCACTTTGACCTCTTTCATTTCCTTTGCAGCTTTCCTTTCTTTCAGTTTCTTCAATTTTTCTGCAAAATAAAATTCAAAAGTGTCAGAAGATAAATGAGTTTTTCCCAAATTTATCTGTTCCATCTCTTCATCACTATCACTTGTTTCTGATGAACTGTTTTCAGATGAAACAGATCTTTCATCTTCATTTTTCTCTTCATCAGATAACACTTCCATCCATTCCTTCAACATTTCTGGCTTTTGAACAATATGTGCAATAAAAGCTTTAACATTAGGATCAGCTGGAATGTACTTGTCCCAGCTAAAACCATCAGCCACTTTCTCGTCATCTTGATCCATGATGCCATAATAAGCCTTTTTGTTTGCATCTTCAATCATTTTCCCATGTGCCGTTTGTGGATCTTTTTGTTGATGTGGTAGATGAGTAATTTGTTGATATATGGATTTCTTATAATAATCATCTTTTCCAAAAGAATCCTTTGCTCCTCTTGGCTCCTGATTCTTGCATTCTCTTTTAAAATGACATTTCTCCCTGCAACGAAAACAGACAACTTTAAATTTATCAAATCCTAGATTAGAAAGGTTTGCATCTAAGAAATCATTTCTTCCTGTAACCAATCTAAATTTTTCTGCTCTCCTCAAAACACTAGCTAAGGCCCATTTAATATCCATCAGTTCCAGCTCCTCTGCATCGATTTGGTCATAATCTTCCTTTGTGAGCATCGGATTACCAATTATTCCGGCAATCAACCCTTCATAAGACTCTAATGCAGTGACCAATAATCCCATATGATTCTTTACAATCTCTTCAGAATAATTTTGTCCATTTTGAAGATGTAATGCCACATTGCACTGAATTAGATGACCATTTCCAGCAGATGAACTTTGAACACTTGGAGGATTCACCGTTGAGAACCCACTAGTGTTGACGGATCCTTGACTGCTTGGTGTAGATTGATTTCCAGCACTAAATGCTGTTTGTATCTTTGGACTTGCTTCAGCAGTTTGAACATTTCCTTTATAGTACAATTTAATATCTTGTTGATGAGCAGAACTGTTCATTCTAGCAATTTTCTGCTGCTCCAGATCCTGTGCCTCCAACTTCTCTATAAACTGTGCAATCGATAACCTTCTAAACTGTCCGGAATTCTTTAGTATCATCAGATATGTACCCCATTCCTGTTGCGGTAACGCATCAGCAAGCTTTTCAACCCATTCTGCTGGAGTTTTTGTAATCTTCAACTGTGACATATTGCGTACAAGATGACAGTATCTTTCAATAAGACTCTTTGTTGTTTCACCAGGCATGCACGTAAATAGTTCAAATTCCTTTTTCAACAAAGCTGCTTTACTTTGTAGCATTTCAGTACTTCCCTCAAATTTCTTTTCAAGAGCTTCCCAGATAGAGTAAGCATTGTCATCATGTTGAAGCAACACAAATATATCATCCTTTACTGCTTGTTGTAACAGATTGATCATCATTTTCTCTCCTTTATAACTATCTCTTTCTTGCTCTGTGAATTCTGAAATGATTTTATCGACTCTCGCTGAATTCTTTGGCCTCTCATATTCAGTTTCGATGCTCTCCCAAGCTTTTAGATGATTCTCCTGAACCCAATTCTCAAACCGTTTCTTCCATCCGTGATAATCTTCAATTCCCATAAGTTTCGGGGGTTTTTGCATTGTTCCGGTTTCATTTTCCATTGTCATGGCCTTAGTAATGTCGGATGGACTAGCCGGGGTTGTAGCAAATGCGTTGTAAAACTCAGTATCCATGATGACTTATCACGTTTTTCAAGATCAGTGACAAATAAGAGAAATCAGATGTTAATGGGTGTACACATGAGCGAAATCAGAGTTATGATATGTCTTTAAAAGCGAAATAGCAATGTTCACAAAAGCGAAACTACTTAAATTGATCACAAGAGCGAAATCAGGGTTTATGTGTCACAAGAGCGAAACCTTATGTTCAAATGAGCGAAAACTATGAGATTATGTCACTGAAGCGAAATCAATCTTGTTCAAATAAGTGAAACCTTCTGATATGGTGACACAAAAGCGAAATATGATGATCCGAATGAGCGAAACCTTCTGATATGGTGACACAAGAGCGAAATATGATGGTCCGAATGAACGAAACCCCTGATTTTGTGTATCTATGAGCGAAATTAGCATGGTCACAAGAGCGAAATCATGGGATGTCCGTAAAAGCGAAACCTATTCGGGAGTTAATTTGATCCATTTTTAGTTTGTATTTCAGTGTCAAACTTTCAGGGATTTATCTATGTCCAATAACACACAGTCTGTGAAATTTTGAACGAATTTCGACCGGTAAAACTTGTTCTGATGAAGAAAGAAGATGTAGAAGTAAGAATTTATGATGAAATCCAGCAAATCTCTGTAGAACTCATCCTCCTGAAGCTCTGATACCACTTGTAGGATCGTATTCTGACCCGAACGAGTCTATCAGAGGAGTTTTGGTCAATTACAGGTGCGGAAAACAAGTAATCAATGTAGAAACAGCTAGATCTTCACTTAAATCACCTTTCTGATTGATATAACAACGTTTATAGTCAAATCTCACACCGGCAGCACTTCGGTATGGATCACAAGAACTCCTTCAAATGATTCGCTCCTAGGGTATATATAGGGACTAGGTTTCGCTCATATGGACATGTCCATAAAAGCGAAACCCCCATTGTACATATAAGCGAAACCATCTTCAAGGTTTCCCACATACGAACATCTTGCTGATTTCCCACATATGAACATGTGGTTTCCCACATATGGACATGTCCATATATGTGAAATCAACTTTCTTGGGAAATCACGTACAATGTGCCCTAATCTAACATTCTAAGAGTAAGACTCGATACAAGACGAAGTCGACAGATGTAGTGCACCAACAGACTCCCCCTCAGATGTTGACGAGTCGACTATCGAGTCACGACAATGCTATGTCTTCACTTCTTCAGTCTTGATCAGTCTCTGGGCTTCTCTTTCTCTATCTTCATCTCTGTCTATTAAATCAACAACAAACTTCTTCTCTTAGATTTTGACAACTTTAAGTTCATCATCATCAACATGCACTCCCCCTCAAATGTTGATTCATCCTGCATAAAACTCTACCACAAACATAAGTTTTATGATAAAAATTTAAGCATATAGACACCATTTGAAACTATCTCAAACAAATATATCAATTCATTTCTGATGAACCACTTGAAACTATATCGTTTTTCTTATCAAAATAACACACTCTCCCAAACCATCTGTTCATCATGTTTAGCACTTGGAATTTTGAAAATCAGCTCTCCAACATCAGTTGTCGAAAATCTTTTTGGATTTTTCAAAAATTAAGCTAAAACACACTAAAAATATTTTTGGGTTTTTGAAATAGAATGAAATGCAGTAAAGAAATATTACAGACACTATTTTTGTGAGTTTGTGTAAGAGGATCATATCAGTTTATGACAAGTCACAAGTACCGTTGAGCTTAGTTACACATTAAGAATTAAACAATTCACTTAGATTGCCAATATACTGATCCATTTAAATTCTCACACAAATTTCAACTGATTCAGGATATGAGTTAGATGTTTTAAGGACATAAACTCATTCATGTGTCCCACTTCTTGAATATACTCCCGTATCCAGACCCCAATATTCAGTCTTACAGGTGAGTATATCACAGATGATATCTGTAAGGGGTTAAATTACGAGGGCCGTGAGAGCTCAGGTCGATACTTCCGTATACGCAGAGAGATGACGGCTTCGACTTTTGGTGTGTCCCCTTTAGAGGATCTTTTGAATTACAACAGCAATGACTATCAATTTTATTGTTTCATCAATTTGCTGAGGGCGGCGCTGTGTTTCAAGCAAGCGGAAAGTATTCTCCGGGGACTAGGCCATTGTTTCCGCAAAATCAGAAGTCCCGGGATAATACCCCAGATATCACTGAGCATACAGACCTAGTATCTCAGAAAGAGGGACCTTTCAAACGAGATTTCAGGGGTTACCTATATATCCAAGTAGTGTTCCCCACGAAATAAAAAAGTTTGAATTTATGTTTATATCCCGAAAAAACTTACTAAATGTGTAAAAACCTATCGGCATATCATCAGTGAGACTGTTTAACGCTATTTAAACATTACATTTCTTTAGCATACTGTAACTGTCTACTGATGTACTATCATTTCCTCTTCTTTAACACATAAACTCATTTTTGATTTTATCATGTTTTTGTCTTTTTCAAATTTTCTAATGTTTTTGGATTTTCTGAAATTTTCTACTCCCCCTAAAATGCAAACACATTTTAGGAAATTTGTAAACAAACTATACAGAAAAGTTGACAACCGATATCGAATCGCTTCAAATCGCCATCCATTTGGCATAAACAATCAGAACTCCCTCTTTCACAAAACTATTTTCTCATTATGATTTCAAAACACTTAAGTTTGTTTTAACCAAAATGATTTTTCCGGAAAATAAGTTTTGTCAATTTTATCACTTTGAAATTTAGGGGTTTGGTTCATCATATTGTCCATTCAATCATTTTTAGAAAATCAGATACAACTTAATGTCCCTGATTTACCATTTGTATATATGCAACCTCTGTACCTCTTGTAAAAATATTCACAACATTCAAGCCTATGTAGGAATAAACCTCTACACAAACCATTTTACCAATCAAGATGCCGATTCCTGCTTCACACTTACCAACCTGGAAGCTCCGGCAAGTCACACTTATCCTGAAAAATTCAACAATTTTTAAGATTCAATAACACAATCAGTTACTAAGAAAAATGCCGATTCCTGATCCGCAATTACAAACTTGGGATCTCCGGCAAGTCAGGTTTTTCAATGAAAGAAAATATCCACCCAAGCCTGACCAGCCTTGGGGGTTTTCAATTCAAAAGCAGTTGGAGTGTAAGTTATTTTCTTTTTAGCATAAAACTCCTTTACCCCTTTTACTTTTCCTTCAACCATTTTTCCAAAAATGTTTTTAATATTTTCATTAAAAGCTTTTTCAACATCAAATTCTTTCTTCTCAGAATAGAATTGATTCGAAATTTCAACCTTTCCAACCTTTGATTTAAAATTCTCAGCTCTCAAAGGTGGAAAATGAACATCATCCATTAGAGGCACTGAGTTTTCACTTTTTACTTCAACCTTTGGCTCCTCTGACTTTGTGGAATCAGATTCATTGTCAGATTTTACCTCTGATTTCTTAACAACCCAAGCTTGATTGTCAAGATTTCCCTTCTTCTTGTAAAACCTTTTCGAACACTCACCAACTTCATATGTTGAATTTTTGAAAACTTTAAATTTTTCAGTTGGTGGTTTGGTTTTATCAACAATAACTTCTTTCAGTTTTCCAGAAACTCCCTGTTTTGTGTTTGTCGCTTTCGGACAGTTCCATGCAATATGACCAACTTCATTGCATCTGTAACAGGTTCTTGTTTCTTTCCTTTGATAAGCTCCATTCTTCATCTTTTCAGCAAGAAACTCCTGGTTTGATTGTTTCCAGAATGAGCTCTTTGCTTCTTCTTCATGGCTAGTTCCTGCAACATATGTCATTTTTGATTTATAATCTCGAACATATTTTTCATTTTTATAGTTTTCAGGTGGAATAAAACCTAATCCTTTTTTTTGTAGCTACCATTATGGTTTGGTTTCTTTTGAAAACCAGAACCAGAATTGTAACTTTTTTTCTTGTTTAAACGTTGTTGAATTCTTGAAGTGTATTTCTTAGGTTTTCCAGTAAGATTTAAATCTTTTATTCCAGAAATATTAATTTATGTCATTTTAAAAACCTTTTTGATCATGTCAAAACGAACACTTCTTATAGGAAACTCTTTATCAAAATATAATTTGTCAGAATCATTCAAAGTATATGCAACTTCAAATGTTTCATCATACAAATTAGATTTTGTCAACAAAAATTCTTTACTATAAACCCGTTTTCCCGACGATTTTGAACTCTTTTCGGACGAACTTGAACTCCCGACTGACTGACACGAACTTTTGGACTCGGATTTTGACTCTGACTCCTCATCCTTATCCAACACCTGATCAACCACTCTTTTTATCAGTTCTGACTCATGATCTGTGTCGGACGCTGTGAACGTGACATCAATATTGTCCGGTAAAACATCGGTTATCTCGGATTCTAACTTAATATTGACTGCCTGTTTTAGTTCTTCCTCGTTAGGTTTTCTAGGCGAGTACCCTTCCCAAATCGGAGGCGGACACTTATTATAACAGACATCCTGTTTCTTACCAGTATCCTTTTTCTTCTTTGGCTTTGTTTCTTCACCTTTAAACACTTCAAATCCTTCAACTGTTGGATAAATTCTATCAATTATGTAGTCACAACCTTTGTAACTTTGCAGCAATCTTCTGATTCTTTCATTCTCAGTTGCTTCACTATCCAACTCTTTCTTCCACTTTGCACATTCTTCTATGTACAAGTTGATCTCTTTCTGCTTTGTCATCATGGTAGCATTCATCATCTTCAAAGCTTTTTCTCTTTCAGAGTTAGTCTTCTCCAGACTATTCACATGTCTGTTCAATACATCATACGACTTTTTCAAATTCTTTACATCAAACAACAATTTTTCTTTCAACTTTTCTAACTCACTAAACCTCTCATCTTTCTCTATACATTGTTTACAAGACTCTAAACATGTAAGACAGGGTTTTGTGATTTCAACGATCTTCTCAACTTCAATTATCTTTTCAACTTCCACAATCTTCTCAATCACTTTGACCTCTTTCATTTCCTTTGCAGCTTTCCTTTCTTTCAGTTTCTTCAATTTTTCTGCAAAATAAAATTCAAAAGTGTCAGAAGATAAATGAGTTTTTCCCAAATTTATCTGTTCCATCTCTTCATCACTATCACTTGTTTCTGATGAACTGTTTTCAGATGAAACAGATCTTTCATCTTCATTTTTCTCTTCATCAGATAACACTTCCATCCATTCCTTCAACATTTCTGGCTTTTGAACAATATGTGCAATAAAAGCTTTAACATTAGGATCAGCTGGAATGTACTTGTCCCAGCTAAAACCATCAGCCACTTTCTCGTCATCTTGATCCATGATGCCATAATAAGCCTTTTTGTTTGCATCTTCAATCATTTTCCCATGTGCCGTTTGTGGATCTTTTTGTTGATGTGGTAGATGAGTAATTTGTTGATATATGGATTTCTTATAATAATCATCTTTTCCAAAAGAATCCTTTGCTCCTCTTGGCTCCTGATTCTTGCATTCTCTTTTAAAATGACCTTTCTCCCTGCAACGAAAACAGACAACTTTAAATTTATCAAATCCTAGATTAGAAAGGTTTGCATCCAAGAAATCATTTCTTCCTGTAACCAATCTAAATTTTTCTGCTCTCCTCAAAACACTAGCTAAGGCCCATTTAATATCCATCAGTTCCAGCTCCTCTGCATCGATTTGGTCATAATCTTCCTTTGTGAGCATCGGATTACCAATTATTCCGGCAATCAACCCTTCATAAGACTCTAATGCAGTGACCAATAATCCCATATGATTCTTTACAATCTCTTCAGAATAATTTTGTCCATTTTGAAGATGTAATGCCACATTGCACTGAATTAGATGACCATTTCCAGCAGATGAACTTTGAACACTTGGAGGATTCACCGTTCAGAACCCACTAGTGTTGACGGATCCTTGACTGCTTGGTGTAGATTGATTTCCAGCACTAAATGCTGTTTGTATCTTTGGACTTGCTTCAGCAGTTTGAACATTTCCTTTATAGTACAATTTAATATCTTGTTGATGAGTAGAACTGTTCATTCTAGCAATTTTCTGCTGCTCCAGATCCTGTGCCTCCAACTTCTCTATAAACTGTGCAATCGATAACCTTCTAAACTGTCCAGAATTCTTTAGTATCATCAGATATGTACCCCATTCCTGTTGCGGTAACGCATCAGCAAGCTTTTCAACCCATTCTGCTGGAGTTTTTGTAATCTTCAACTGTGACATATTGCGTACAAGATGACAGTATCTTTCAATAAGACTCTTTGTTGTTTCACCAGGCATGCACGTAAATAGTTCAAATTCCTTTTTCAACAAAGCTGCTTTACTTTGTAGCATTTCAGTACTTCCCTCAAATTTCTTTTCAAGAGCTTCCCAGATAGAGTAAGCATTGTCATCATGTTGAAGCAACACAAATATATCCTCCTTTACTGCTTGTTGTAACAGATTGATCATCATTTTCTCTCCTTTATAACTATCTCTTTCTTGCTCTGTGAATTCTGAAATGATTTTATCGACTCCCGCTGAATTCTTTGGCCTCTCATATTCAGTTTCGATGCTCTCCCAAGCTTTTAGATGATTCACCTGAACCCAATTCTCAAACCGTTTCTTCCATCCGTGATAATCTTCAATTCCCATAAGTTTCGGGGGTTTTTGCATTGTTCCGGTTTCATTTTCCATTGTCATGGCCTTAGTAATGTCAGATGGACTAGCCGGGGTTGTAGCAACTGCGTTGTAAAACTCAGTATCCATGATGACTTATCACGTTTTTCAAGATCAGGGACAAATAAGCGAAATCAGAGGTTAATGGGTGTACACATGAGCGAAATCAGAGTTATGATATGTCTTTAAAAGCGAAATAGCAATGTTCACAAAAGCGAAACTACTTAAATTGATCACAAGAGCGAAATCAGGGTTTATGTGTCACAAGAGCGAAACCTTATGTTCAAATGAGCGAAAACTATGAGATTATGTCACTGAAGCGAAATCAATCTTGTTCAAATAAGTGAAACCTTCTGATATGGTGACACAAAAGCGAAATATGATGATCCGAATGAGCGAAACCTTCTGATATGGTGACACAAGAGCGAAATATGATGGTCCGAATGAACGAAACCCCTGATTTTGTGCATCTATGAGCGAAACTAGCATGGTCACAAGAGCGAAATCATGGGATGTCCGTAAAAGCGAAACCTATTCGGGAGTTAATTTGATCCATTTTTAGTTCATATTTCAGTGTCAAACTTTCAGGGATTTATCTATGTCCAATAACACACAGTCTGTGAAATTTTGAACGAATTTCGACCGGTAAAACTTGTTCTGATGAAGAAAGAAGATGTAGAAGTAAGAATTTATGATGAAATCCAGCAAATCTCTGTAGAACTCCTCCTCCTGAAGCTCTGATACCACTTGTAGGATCGTATTCTGACCCGAACGAGTCTATCAGAGGAGTTTTGGTCAATTACAGGTGCGGAAAACAAGTAATCAACGTAGAAACAGCTAGATCTTCACTTAAATCACCTTTCTGATTGATATAACAACGTTTACAGTCAAATCTCACACTGGCAGCACTTCGGTATGGATCACAAGAACTCCTTCAAATGATTCGCTCCTAGGGTATATATAGGGACTAGGTTTCGCTCATATGGACATGTACATAAAAGCGAAACCCCCATTGTACATATAAGCGAAACCATCTTCAAGGTTTCCCACATACGAACATCTTGCTGATTTCCCACATATGAACATGTGGTTTCCCACATATGGACATGTCTATATATGTGAAATCAACTTTCTTGGGAAATCACGTACAATGTGCCCTAATCTAACATTCTAAGACTAAGACTCGATACAAGACGTAGTCGACAGATGTAGTGCACCAACATAACTTCTTCATACGGACAACATCTTCAATAAGGCTGATAGCCAGAGTTACAGCCTGTGTGATCATTTCAGGTTTAGCCGAAGTTACCATGCTGCGAAATTCCGGAGCCAATCCCCAGATGTAGCGCTGGATGCGCTTAAATTCGGGAGTCACCATATAAGGGATCACTCTTGATATATCGTGGAACCTTCGAGTATAACCAACAATATCCGCACCTTCCATGGATAGCTTCTAGAACTCAGTCTCCAACCTTTGGAGTTCAGCACGAGAACAATACTTCTCTCTCATCCTTTCCTTCAACTCATCCCAAGTCATGCCATATGCGGCATTATCTCCCAGAGTCTGGACTTGCAAATTCCACCAAGTCAAAGATTCATCAATAAACAGCCCAGTAACAAAAGTGACTTGTTGGTCTGCGGTACACTTGCTCATGCGGATAGTGGAATCAGTCTTCTCCGTCCAGCGCACAAAAGCCACTGCACCTCCAGTGTCGTCATAGTTCAGTGGCTTGCAGTCGAGAAACTGCTTGAAGGTGAATCCTTGAGTTGTGTTTCATCGAGATGAGTCTCCATGTCCATTACGTCTAGTATCGCTTGGTCCTCCACTGTGTTCAATACGGTTCGCCTCGTACTGGGCGATAGCTTCGGAGATTCTTTCTTCCAGTAGGGAGTTTAGTTCCCCAGCAGTCCTCGGCAGTAGGGGAGGAGGGGGTTGATCAGAATCATGAGTGTTCACAGCTTTCCTGGGTGCCATGTTCTGTCAGAACACAACACAACAGGGTTAGACATTTGTTTGATATCATTATACGAGACAGTAGTAGTATATACACAGACATATACCCACATAAGTGACATCAAACAATCCGCCAAACATATAGATCAATTCATACAACAACAAGCATGCATAAATAGATAAATACTGATGTGTCATAAGACATTCACCATGTCTTTATACATATCAGGACAACTTGTTACATCATTGTTTGCGAAGTAAACAAAATGTATAAGGGTTACATCACCCCATAGTACAAGTTTAATATATGTAAAGGACAAAATATCTTTCTTCATTGGCGGTTCTTGTCGTTATACCCTAAAACATTACTCCAATAGAGTATTTAATAGGCTGGGGGAGAGGGTGGGGGTGTTCACGTCTGACCCTCTTTTGTGCTTGAAGAAATCTCGTTTGACACATGACAAGACTTGCTGTGGTTTCTATGCACTGAATTCCATAATTATGTATGCATCCATAATTACGTAATTCCTTGCACAGTCCGCACAATTTGTTTCATCATCAGGTCACTTCCTTCAGATAGGCCACTGCTTTCAGACGAAGACACGTGTACCTGCTATATTCTATTCCTAGTATATGTATATATTAATTATTACACATAGTTGCAAGTAGATCTTAGTCAAAGACAAGTGCTACTCCAGTGCAGCCTAAGTCTCGTAGTGTCCTTACTTGACTCTTTGAAAACAGTTTCAGGTAGTGGATGTCGCGGAAAGTTTTATGCAATGAAAACTTTTGAAAAAAAAATTGTTTTCGTGAGAGGATCCTAAAGATTGTAGTCTAGATTCGAGAAGGAATCCTGGTTCACTACAATCGCAGCTCTGATACCAATCTGTCACACCCCTTTCTAAGGCGGAAGCACGAGGTGTGATCCTGAAAGGTTCTCATTGCATACGAAAGGTAAACATACTACATGCTCGTAAAATAACTCCAAATGCCATTAACATAACATAAGTTAAGTGTTTACAACACAAATAAAATATTGTCTTAAAAGTTTACAACTTTATTTAAAGATGAACATAAAGGTTTTGATTCTTATATTCCACACAAGGTGGAATATAGTAACCAATCCCACAAAACAGGCATCGGAGACTTGACACGATATGACTAAATCAAAAGCGACATCCTTGAGCAAGAGTAAGACTGCGCATACATCCACTTTAGTTACCTGAAATACATGTGAGTTTTGGAAAATCGTCAACATAATGTTGGTGTGAATTCATGTAGATTTGTGATAACATTTAAGCATTCGTTATGGAAAACATGGTATGTAATTTCAAGTATTTCTGTAAATGTAAGGAAATCGAGATCGCTAATGGTTTGCAAGGTCATTAACATGTGACACGACATAGGAAGCATCTAAACCATAGGCATTTTTACTTGTCGATTCCACGACTGTCGATTCCACGACTGTCGATTCACGACTAAAGACACAAAAGCACTACTTGGTAAAAGAGTGGCCAAGAGTGTGGCTGCCTGAAACCCATTAGATCTAACCTTTTGTTCCGCGGTCTTGGTATGTAACTGATTAATGGTGCTTATGGCACCCTATTCGTGACATGATCTAAAGTATCATTCCTTATTTTTTGTATTCAACATACCATAACACATGTATTTTCCCCAAGTTTAGAAAAAAAGTAAAAGTTTAAAAGTGGGGACATGAACTCACAACTTTGCGTTTCCTGCGTCATAAACTTCACCGGTAGCGTCGTGACCTATACTTGTTCTATTAATGTTAGTCACTAGACTTGTATCGCACAAGCACAAGTCACCATCTTTTATGAATATTTTCTTTGTTGTTAAAAATAATTTATATTTTTAATTATGTATCTTACTTGTATTATTTTCCCAAAAATAAATATAAGTATTTTGTATTTTTCACCAAAAATCAATACTTTGATTTTTATTACTTTCCGGAATTATATTTCTTAAAAATAATATATTTTTAAGACTTGTATGAAATATGTATATTTTGTCATGCTATGAAATATATATGTGTTTATTCTTGTTATCCACCCGAGTTATATATTTTCGCCCAAAAATATATTTTAAGTTCATAACTTGTCCAAGTTAAATAATGTGTTAAGAAATATATTTTCATAAATATATTTTCTTGTATTTTTCCATGTGCTTCTTATGTATTCTCATGTATTTTGTATGTGTATTTTTGTATTTTTACTCCTTAGGAGTATTTAGTGTATTTTCAAGTCCTAATACACTACTACATATAATACACATAATATACACTTAGCACAAGATTTGGTGATCACTAAATACATATATTTTCTTAAAAATATACATACTTAATATAAATTTTATCTTGAAGAAATAATCATTTCTTAACTTGTAACTTCTTACAAGATTAGGGAAACCTTGGTAAATATTTTTAGGGGAATTTTTAAGGAATAAGTTTCACCAAAACTTATATTTTTCTAAGTGTCAAGTTTTTATAAAAATTTTGACATAGTTTCCCCTAAAAATGGAGGTTTCTCATGTTTTCAAAACATGTGTTTATTTTCTTTTCAACATCAAAACAATTTTCCAACAATAACCATCAATAACATACACTAATTTTCCCATATGAAACATCATGGTGAACTTGTTTCTTGTTAAAAATGTGTAGTCTTCTAGATCTACACTTAACATATTATGATCTTTCCAAAAATAAGTGTTCTTGAGTATTTTAAACAAACTTATGTGAAACTTTAATCCACTAACTCATTCATCCATGAGTTTTATGGTTTCAAACTTTGTAAATCATGTTCTAAAATCACTTTTATGTTTATTAGAAGGATCATTATTTTTAACATCATGTTTAACCATGGATCTTTCAAGATCCATGCTTAATATCTTTAGATCCTTCAAAAACAAGCTTTATGTTACATTTTAAACAAACGTTCCATGAATTTTAGTTTCAAAATTTAGTTCTACACACACTTTATTACAAGTTTATGCATAAAATTCATATTTCTAGTTCACATCATGCTTCATCTGTTCATCTTCAAGTTTAACCATGGATCCGTCAAGATTCATGCTTAAACTTGTTAGGTCTAAGCTTTAACATACATGATCTAAACATACACACAAGATATAACATCAACAACATCATTTCATACACCAAAAATTCATGTAATCACTTATTTTCTTCATGAATATGTTAGATCTTTTCATTTTTAACATTAGAAGTTAAGTTGTTTAGATGGTGAAACTTGTACATATCATAAACATGACTTAAATTAGTGATTAAGAGGCTTACTACTAGCTCTAATGGCTAGGGAAGTGGCACAAAAATGGAGATGATGATCAAGGAAGAAAGTGAGTGGTTAAAAGCTCCACACGGTTGTTGGAACCTGAAGGTTTATTCATGTAGGTTAGCATAGTTTGAGGGTTGATTATGTTTATGTTTAGTTTACTTGTATGGGCCGGTTTTGTTAGTGTTTGGGTCTTTGGTCTTGTGTCGCATTGGGCTTAGATTATCGGTCCAGTTGTTATGTATATAAGCACATCACAACCTCATTATTTAGGGTTGTTGATTGCGTGGATAGTGGGGCGACACAAGGAGCCAGTTGCGAGTTCTTTTGCAAGTTCTTGTATCAGTCTACGTTTATCGTTGAATGCAAGAATTCATTGGTTTGTGATTTCTATTGTTCTAGATTATTTATCTTTATTATCATTATATAATCTTGAATCATCTTGTGATTGATTTCCGCTCCTTCACAAGATATTGTTGATATCATTGATTGATCCTGCAAGGGTTTTACAATTGGTATCAGAGCCAAGAAACCATTCTTGGTTCGGTTTTGATATCAATCAGATTCAAGATTAAGCTGTTATTACTAATCGGTTTGTGGTGATTGTTTTGCAGCGATATATTTAATCTGTTCTTGACAGATTCATCGAAATAATACTAAATTTGGTTTGTTGATTTCTGGAAAAGGTGTTTGCTGATTTTACGGAAAGTTGGTGGTCAAGAAATTCAAAGATTACGATATCTTTGAATTTTGGAAGTGCTGGAAATCCGGGATTACGAGTCAACAGTTCTTATCTCTTATCTGTTTTGCAGGTTTCGACTCGCAATCATCTAGTTGCGGCTCATCACGTTCCAGTTACGACTCGCAACCATCACGGTTACGGTTCATCCTGTTTCAGTTACGACTCGCAACCAGAAGTCAGTCTCCACTCGCAACCGAAGCTGTTACGACTCGCAACTTTGGTTTCGGCTCATCCTGTTTTTGTTACGACTCGCAACCACAGCAGTTACGACTCGCAACCACAGCAGTTACGACTCGCAACCACAGCAGTTACGACTCGCAACCACAGCAGTTTACGACTCGCAACGACACTGATCTACGGACTTTTGGACTGTTGACCTTTGGACTTAAAACAAACTTAATTAATTAATTAACTGATTAATTAATCATGTCATCTAACAACAGTGAACTGTCCGCCCTTAAAGAACAACAAGAATTGGATTCAAAGCTTGGTACCACAACACGCATTCCTAGGTTAACTGATGCTAATGATTTTCCTGAGTGGAAGTGGCGTTTTGAAAATCATCTGAAGGTTAAGGATTATAAGCTGTGGCGTAGCATTATGCGAGGTCCTAGGGAAATTATGATGGAAAGCTCAACTGAACCAGGTCTTAAAGTAAAGAAACCTAGGGATCAGTACACTGAAGATGATGTGCTCATAGTTGAAGAAGATGATCGAGCTCTTTCCTACTTAACCATGGGTTTGGGTCCTGATATTGCTGTTGGCTTTCGCACCTGCAAATCTGCCAAAGAATTATGGGATTCTCTGATCGAAGTATATGAAGGAAACGAAGATATGAAAGAGAGCCGAAGAAATCTGCTACAACAAAATTTCAACAACTTCAACCATATTTATGGTGAAACGGTAGACAATCAGGTTCAGAGGTTTGTGAAGCTGATTACCCAAATGCAAATGGAAGAAATTCATACAACAAATGCATCTACAAATCGCCAACTTCTTAATGCACTACCAAAGAGTTGGGATCATCATGTTGCTATGATCAAGAAGACTAAAGATCTCGCTCGATGCACTCTGTCAGAGATGATCTCTCACATTAAGGCATGCGAACTGGATGATAAGCAAAGAGAAACAAATTACAAGAACAGTATGCTAGCTGCTGGTTACTCCATTGCTCCCGCTTCCTCTAACAACAGCAACACAGCATTATTGTCTCAAGGTGGTTTTCAGATGTTTCGAAATACTTCATCCGCTAATCCAACTTCAGCTAAGGTGCACTCATCTGGATCCACTAATCAAGTCGTCTCTCCAGTCGTCTCTCCAGCTCCTTCTGCTTCAATTCCAACTGCTGCTTCTGCTTCCGCTGCTAACAACGAAATGATAGCCTTCTTTGCTAAACAATCAAAGGAAAACTTGGATATTGCAGCTTCAGTGATCAACTGTTTGAATGCTTTTATTGCAGGAAAACTTGACCCACCAAAGTGGTGTTCTGATGATCTGAAACAGATTCATCCAGATGATGTTGAAGAAATGGACATCACCTGGCAGATGGCGATGGCAGCTTTCAGAGCCCAAAAGTTTGTGAAAAGAACAGGTAAAAACAAGTGGGGAAATGCATGGGATGGAGCTGCTAAAGTGCCTTTTAATCTTCGTTGCTTCAACTGTCATGAGGAAGGACACTATGCTCGAAACTGCCCACAGCCACGTATAAACAGAGACCAAACTCCTGCAACTCCTGCCCAACCTGCAACTCCTAATCGAGAAAGAGCTCTTGTGACCACTACAAGTATAGCAGATGCTGCTGCTTCTGGAAGTCCTGTGCCGCAAGGATTAGCTCAAGCACTGGTGGTTCAGCCCAACGTCAACTTTGATTGGACTTCAGAAATTGAGCGTCTGAACATATCAGCTCCAGAGAATCAAAATGCTACATCCAACATTGCTTTCATGACTACAAGTGAACATAGCCCAAAGCCAGAGGAAGAGACTGTAGCTGATGATTTTGCTTTCATGACTCAAATTCTTTCAGCTCCTGTTAAAGGTCTCACCAAAGAAGAGGTAATTTCTGTTTTCTGTACTCCTGAGTGTAGGGAAAGGGTTGAGGCTTACAGAATACACAACGCTGAGCTCATTCAAGATTATAATGACATAAAAAATAAAAATTTTACTTTGTCTAAAAATGAGAAGCTTTATAAAGAAAAGATTGAAGCTCAGCGAAAAGACATCATCAAACTAAAGGATGATGTGAGTGTAAAAACAGCCCATTTCCTAGAAGCTCAAGAAAAGGTATGCATTTTAACTAAGGAACTGGAAGATATTCAAAACAGATATCAAATTAATGAATTAAATATCAAGAAGTTTGATTCTTCCAGTAAATTGGTTAAAAATCTTTGTGATCAACAACTTGCATACAAGGAAAAGAAAGGGTGTGGTTTGGGTTTTAATAAGGCTCCTCCTCCTTATAATGACAATTATACTTATTTACCTATGACTGAGGAGGAGATGGAAAATGAAAGTAAAATGACTTATGGTCCCAAAAATAATAAGTCATCGTTAAATGACAGACAAATTGAAAAAAGGAAGTCTGCTCCATTGAATTTTGTTCACAAAGGCACAATTGATCCTAATGTTTCATCTTCGTGTGCAGATGATAGCTCTGAAGTAAAGTGTGATGATGTTCATGGGAGTGAACCGGTTATTAGTTCAAATGTTTCTGAACCATATTTTGAATATTATTCTGAACCAACTGAGTCGGACATTGCTTTTACTAGTTCTTTGTTTGCTTCGTTTTCAGCTTATGTTTCGTCTTGTGAGCCTGATGTTTTGGGCAAAACTGATAATGTTTGTGTGGATGATTTGAACAATAAGTGTGGTGATGGTTGTTTTTCAACTAATGTTTGTGATCCTAACATCTCTAATGTTTCAGCTTGTGAAAATGTTTGTGAAAATGTTACAGGTGAGGTCCCTCAGGATGCATTCAGTGAAACCACTGAAACGACTTCTCAAGAAAATCAAGAGTATCCTGATTCTTCTTCCGAATCTGTCTCAGTGGGTGTCCCTAATGTTGAATCTAGTGGGACCCCATTGGAAACTGTGTTAAACAATGAACCAGAATCTGTGTCACATGATAAATGCTCTGAGAAAATGCATATTGATGAAACTTCTTTAGGCTCAGAAAAGGAACCTGAATCAGTTTCACATGACAAATGCATTGAGGAAGAGCATATTGTTGAGACTTCTTCTTGTTCGGGAAGTGAACCTGAATCGGTTTCAGATGAGAAATGCCTTGATAAAATGCATTTGGATGAAACTTGTACATGTTCAAATTCGGAATCAAGATTAAGTAACAATGAAAAGGATGCTGATCTAAGAGAGAAATCAGTTGAAGAAAAGTTGTCTAAAGAAAAACCACAAGTCAAACATGTTCAGAAAACTAAAACGTCAAATCACACGAAATCAAGCAAACAGAGTCAAAACGTCAAGAATATTCAAAATGTGAAACGTCAAACATGTTTTAACTGTGGCATTGCTGGTCACATTGCCAGAAATTGTGGCAAACTCCCAAGGACACCGAACAAGAAAACATCAGAGCGAAATCAGAAGGTCACGTCTAATCGATATCACTGTTCGAAGTCCATGATGTCTGCAAAGACTACGACAATGAAGAACACCTATCACAGGACTAGACCTTCTGATCAGGATTGGAATGCAGCCAAACGCTATAATCAATATCAGAATAGACAAACAAATTTTCAGCGAAATCGAAGTAATTCTTTTGGTAACGCTTATGAAAGTTTCAGTTCTAACTGGTCAAGACAGTTTTGGAAACCTAAAGCTAATGGCATGCAATCCAATTCAATGAAATCATGTCATCAAAATGTCGCAAAGAGGGATGTTTCAAAATTTCTGAATAAAGATAATTTAGTGTGGCAGAGAGTGACGTATATTGATGCACAAGGAAAACCCAGATCCACTATGGGCTGGGTTCCTAAATCTAACTAATCCCGCTAATCGTGCAGGAACAGCTGTGGAGGACTACCGTGCGCCTCTGGTACATGGATAGTGGCTGTTCCAGGCACATGACAGGAGACTTATCCCAACTGGAAAATATCAAAGAGTTTAATGGTGGATATGTCTCATTTGCGGGAGGAGAGTCAGGCAGAATCACGTTAAAAGGAACTGTTCGAAACGGTGTCTTAAGTTTTGAAAATGTTAATTATGTTCCAGAACTGAAACACAATCTGTTAAGTATTTCGCAGATTTGTGATCGAGGGAATTCAGTTCATTTCACGAAGAAGGGATGTCATGTTCTTAAGCCAGGGATTATTATTCCAGAAGATTGGTTCTTGATGACGGCTGAAAGGAAAGGTAATGCTTACGTCATTGATATGAACAAGAAACCGTGTGAAGAGATCACTTGTCTATTTTCAAAAATTTCGGAGCATGATGGTCTGTTGTGGCATCGTCGACTTGGGCATGTGAATATGAAAAATCTGAACCGTCTAGCTAAAGGTCAACTGGTACGTGATCTTCCAATCAAGGACTTCATGTTGGTGGAGAAATGTGTTGCTTGTGCTAAAGGAAAAGCTCATCGAAAACCTCACAAGACTAAACCAGCACCTTCAACAAAAGCTGTACTCGAATTACTTCACATGGATCTTTTTGGTCCAGTAAATGTGCTGAGCATTGGGAAGAAAGCTTACTGTCTGGTAATCGTCGATGATTACTCTCGCTACACTTGGGTGTATTTTCTCAGCCACAAAAATGAAACTGCTGTCTTGGTAAAACAATTCATTACTTTGGCTGAAAATCAAGCGAGTACTAAGGTGAAGGCTATTCGATCAGACAATGGGACAGAATTCAAGAACGTTACTTTGGATACTTTCTGCATTGATAAGGGAATCGATCGTCAATTCAGTGCGCCTCGAACTCCACAACAAAATGGAGTGGCTGAAAGAAGGAATCGTACTCTCATTGAAGCTGCACGCACTATGCTGGCTGATTCAAAACTTCCTAGCTTCTTTTGGGCCGAAGCAGTTAGCACGGCTTGTTATATCCAGAATCATGCTTTAGTAAACAAACGTCACATGAAAACCCCTTATGAGATTCTGGAAGGACTTAAACCTTCGGTTTCACACTTTCGTATCTTTGGTTGTCCATGTGTATTATTACTAATGGACTCAAATGGAAAGTTTGAAGTCAAAGGTGACGAATGTTACTTTGTTGGATATGCGAAAGGCTCTGCTTATAGGGTATACAACAAAGTAACTAAAAAGGTCGTCGAGTCGTGCAACATTGAATGGCTTGAAGAGAATGCTACGGACGCTAGAGTTGGTCCAGATTGGTTATACGATTATTCTGCTCTGTTTAAATCATTTAACATTTTGTCAAGTGATGTTTCAGTTGCAGGTGTGTCTATTCCCAAACAACCATTGTCGTTTGAAGATACGGAAGACGAAGCACAGATGCAAGATAGAGTGAGGCATCATACCATTGATCCACCGGGAATGGTGTTTACGCAACATCCTACACCAAATCCGACGGTCAATCGATCTCCTGAGGGTGCATCAACTAGTGACTCTGCTTTATTTCCTGAACCAATTCCTGAGGATTGTGTTGTCACTTCTCCTGTAGTTCATACTACTACAGCACCTAATGAGGGGGAGTCCAGCAACACCACCACTGAAGAGGAGACTGTACCTGATTTGGCCATACCTACGAGCGTTCAACGCAATCACCCAATCGAGAATGTGATTGGTCCTGTAAATGCAGGAATTTTGACCAGGAGTCAAACAGGAACCATTAACACTTGCTTATATTCTTGTTATCTTTCTCAAATCGAACCTAAAACTATTGATATAGCTTTGCAGGAACCTGGCTGGGTAGATGCTATGCACGAAGAGCTGAACCAGTTTGAAAGACTTGGAGTATGGAAGCTCGTCAAGTTGCCAACAGGAAAACGTAAGCTTGGAACTAGGTGGGTATTTCGAAACAAGCAGGATTCTGCAGGAGTCATCGTTCGAAACAAAGCAAGGCTGGTGGTTCAGGGATTTAGACAAATTGAAGGACTGGATTATGATGAAGTATATGCTCCGGTTGCAAGACTTGAAGCCATCCGAATCTTTTTGGCTTACGCGTCATACATGGGATTCACTGTTTATCAGATGGATGTCAAAACCGCGTTTCTCTATGGAAAGGTGAAGGAGGAAATTTTTGTCGAGCAACCACCAGGGTTTGTGCATCCAGATTATCCTGACTATGCTTACAAGCTAGACAAGGCACTGTACGGGTTACACCAGGCTCCTCGAGCTTGGTATGCCACACTAACAGAGCATCTGTTGGCTCATGGGTATACACGTGGCACCATAGACCAGACTTTGTTCATCAAGAAAGTAGGACGTGATCAAATCTTGGTTCAAATCTACGTTGATGATATCATTTTCGGATCTACAAGTGAGGATCTTTGCAAGGAATTCGAGGGAGTTATGAAAAAGAAGTTTGAAATGAGTGCTCTTGGGGAAATGATACTGTTTTTGGGTCTACAAGTCAAGCAGAGTTCACAAGGAATTCTTATTCATCAAGGGAAGTATGTGGATGATGTGCTGGCAAAATTCAAATTCACGGACGCTAAGCCT